>SEYY01000462.1:152500-187500 GCA_009176605.1 Armadillidium nasatum | reverse complement strand
TTGAATTCATCATTTAAAACAAAATTAAAGAACAGGAAACTACAAGCTACTCATATACTTTTGAGAAAACAATTGAAGGTGGGGACCTAGTATAGACAAGATTAAGGAGTAAAAATATAAATTTGGCAACTCTTTCGCCTTTTTATTTAAATCAAATTCTAATAAATGCTTATTAAATGTATTAGAAGTACAAAATAATACTATACGCAAAAAAACCTTGATTTGATTCATATATAATTTTTTTCCTTTTTTTTTTTTACATCCCCAACCCTCGTTTTTATAGCTATACAAGTCTTTTATTTTATTAGTAAGCTTATTCGCCTAAGTAATAATTAATGCGTAAATATAGCAAATAAGTAATTATAATTAGCTAATTGGTTTAATTAAGTAAGTTATTTAAATTATATTTTTTTTAAAAAAACGTACAAGCTATTTAAATTTTTTTATATAAAAATGGCGAAAGCGGCTGATAGAACCAATTTACTGTATTTAATTAAATTTTAAAGGAAACAAGTAAACTACATTATATTATTATTTTAAATATATTTTATGGTTCTGTGTTGTTATATAAATACAATTAATTGTAATATATTAAACTAATATATTCTACTTATTATTATAAAAATAAAAAAAATATTTATTTTTAGCGTTGGAACTCTCAGCACTTAAATTTTGAAGAAAAATAAAACATTAATTTCTATAATTAGAAAATAAGTAAATAGAGACAGTTAGAACTTTGAATAGTATATTAAATGGAAGTGAATTGATCCGATTAAATCAAATATGAAAAAAAAATTTTTTTTAAATTCATCTTGGAAAAAAAAAAAAAATTTTTTTTGTGGTTGGTTGCTGAATGCTGTCATATTTCAACCCTCAAACTTTTTATTCTCTTTGTTTCCTTTTTTTTTATTCACCTCTACAGCACTACATAATTCTACGGAACAAGTTAATTACAATAAACTTTTTTTAAATAAGTTTAAATTTATAGATACTAGTTATCCTATAATTATTTTTTATTTTTTTTAATTAAATGAAGTTTGTGATTAATAAGGATTGTTGAGTCACGGTCTTACTCATAAAGTTTGCAAAATAAATAAATAAATAAATTTAAAAAAAATATCTATTTTGAAATTTTAAAATTAATAAATTTTGCATAACTCACCAGTCTTTTACAATAAATATCTGAAGCCAGAATTCAAAAGTAAAACTGTGTTATGCAGGTTTCAATAATTTAGCCAAAAATATCGTTGCACGTTGATTGATTTTTCCCCAAGTCCAATAAAATGCTTAAATTCATGTTAATTTAAAATTTTTTTTTTAATTCCCTCTTATGGTATTTTGAACTTAAAAATATGAAGACAGAGACGTTATTTAAAAAAAAAAAAAAAAAAAAAAAAAAAAAAAAAAAAAAAAAAAAAAAAAAAAAAAAAAAAAAAAAAAAAAAAAAAAAAAAAAAAAAATAAATAATAAATATATAATATATATAATATATATATATATATATATATATATATATATATATATATATATATATATATATATATATATATATATATATATATATATATATATATATATATATATATATATATATATATATATATATATATATATATATATATATATATATATATATATATATATATATATATATATATATATATATATATATATATATATATATATATATATATATATATATATATATATATATATATATATATATATATATATATATATATATATATATATATATATATATATATATATATATATATATATATATATATATATATATATATATATATATATATATATATATATATATATATATATATATATATATATATATATATATATATATATATATATATATATATATATATATATATATATATATATATATATATATATATATATATATATATATATATATATATATATATATATATATATACCCTCTCCTAGAGAATCATTTTCCCCTTTTTCAAAGTTTGTCCTGGCTACAGGCCTGCCCTTAACATTGAAAAAGGTATTTTAAACACCTCAAATGGAAAATTATTAGGGTTCTTTATAAAGTTGACTGAAAAGGATATTCTTTAAGTTACCTATAGGAGAAAAAAAGAATATTTTCATAGAAATATATCGGCTTACATACAGTTTATTCATGAATGATACAATTAACAAATTCCGTATTAATTTGGCACAGTAGTAATGAAAGACATGGAGATTAATATAAAAGATTCAACATCGGTTGCATAGATAAATAATAATTATCTGAGAAACTTGACGGAGAAATTTTTAATTTAAAGTACAAAAATATGAATTTAAATAGTGAGGTTTTCTGCAATATATATAATTACAAATAATATTTTTAAAAATTATTCCCCATTCTTAAATAAATTGTTGATGAGTTGCGAAAATGCAGTCACATGAATAGCCATATAGTAAATGTTGTAGTCCCGGTTTCTTTTGATATTTGTTTATTCAGCTCAAAGTTTGCTGTTTTTATTTGCTTATTTTCTATTAATAAAATCAAAGTTTTATTTTTCTTCAAAATTTAAGTGCTGAGAGTTCCAACGCAAAAAATAAATATTTTTTATTTTATTTTATTTTAATATTTATCTTAATAATGTAATAATAAAAATTAAAAAACTGAACTGAACCATAAAATATTCTTGAAAATAATAATATAATATAATCTACTTGTTTCCTTTAAAATTTAAATAGAGTGAATTGGTTCTATCAGTCGCATTTTCCTATATAAAAAAAATTCAAAATAGTTTATACTATTAAAAATATTATTATTTAAATGACCTACTTAATTAAGCTAATTAACTAATTATATTTGCTTATTTACTTATTATTTATAACTTAGGCGAATAAGCTTACTAATAAAAAAAAACTTGTAACTAAAAAAATTTTTAAAAATCATGATTTTTAAATTTTTATTCATATATAAAAAGCTTTAAAAAAATCCCAAACCCTGCAAATGAGTGAGAGTACTTATGTACTTACATAAATATATGAATTCCTTTTCTATTTCCTTTTAATTCTTTTATTACAAAAATACCTCATGAAATTGTACCGCTTTTGAAGTTTCTTGTTTAAAATAAACTTTTTTCAAAAGAATTCTTAAATCACCTGATTGCTTTATCGGAGTATTTCAACCAACCAACTTCTATACTATGGCGGCGAAACCAAACAACGCGAAAGTATGTATGGGTGGTTCAAATTAAAATTTTGTCGAATAGTCCTTTGGGTATTTTAATAAAATTTTGAATGAATGAAGATCTTTAAAACAAGTTTTTTGATAAAAGAAAGAGATACACCCAAGTAAATTTTCTCTCCTTAACTTTAGTTGAATTTTGCAACGCCTTTGCAAGTTACATTGCTACAAATTGTTGCTTAATTGAATGGCCCTAATTTATATTGGTTAAAGCACTTAATAACTCTATATACTAATGTTAATAATGTGCTGAATGCTTTATTTAATTCAGATTTTGTTTTAGCTCTGTAAAGTTTTAACTTTTAATGAGTTTCGGTGTATTTTCTCCAAAGCCACTATTCTATTATGTACGTATAATTTAACCTCAATATAGTTAATAAGGTTTTACTGGATTTGCTGGCCTCATGACATTTATACAGTAATATTATTGAAACTTTCCCTGTACCTGTAAAGCAGATTCGAAGAAGTTTGTATTAACAGTAGATGCAAGAATTTATGAACAAGACAAAAGCAGCTTGTTAAATGAGGAGATAACTATCCTAGCATTTTGTGCAAAAAATTACCAAAGTGCAGAGTGAATTAATACATGGGTGATATTAACTAAATTAGATTTGATGTCAAACATGTTTTAGCCAACTGGGTTTTTTTTCCTGTAAAATGTAGGCTGGGCTGGAAATGTTCTAATTAATAATTGTTACATAGCTATGAGCTAATTATTTTTTATTAATGAATTCTTAGAAACTTGAAATTATTTTTTATTAATTTATAAAAAAAACTGTAATAGAATTATAATGTACCACAAAACCTTTAATTTATTTTTATAAAACATGAAAAAAGGTTAGACATTGATGTATGTCCAACTCATAACAAAGAAAATATAATTAATTAAGAAGGGCCTAATGTAGTGAAAAAAAAATCTAACCTTCAATGATAAATTTTATATTACTAAATAGGTTAGAGGGTTAAATTATATATATTTACTTGTATGCTATACATTTGTATCTTCAACTTCCTTTATTAAAGTTAATAAATGCAATGCATATAAATATATATACCTAAGGGGGGCCAAAGACCCAATACCCCTAACCTATGAGTGATCAGAAAATTTAAGAATTATTTATTACTATTCAGGTAGGGGGTTAATTTTATTTATTTACTTTTATCCAGTTGACTTAGGCCTTTAATTGAATTTTTATTGATTTTTTTTTTAGTATCTATATATTAAGTATTTCTAGTTTCTACGCCATGAATGAAACTTTATTACTAAAATTTGAACAAAGAAATTAAAAATTTTATATATAAATTTTTTTTTTTTAAATAAATATTTAAAAAAATAAAAAAAAAAAAAAAAAAAAAAAAAAAAACCCAAAAAAAAAAAAATTTATATATATATATATATATATATATATATATATATATATATATATATATATATATATATATATATATATATATATATATATATATATATTAGGTATGGAGCGATACCAAAAATTTTACTGATACCTAAAAATTTCAGGTACAGATACCTGATACCGATACCTGAAAATATACCGATATACCGATACTGATACTTTATCCATTCATATACCAAAATTTTTACCGATACCGATACTAAGATTTTCAAATTCACCGATACCGATATACCTGAAAATATACCGATACCAATTACCGATACCGATACCGATACTTCACTCCATCCCTAATATATATATATATATATATATATATATATATATATATATATATATATATATATATATATATATATATATATATATATATATATATATATATATATATATATATATATATATATATATATATATATATATATATATATATATATATATATATATATATAAAAACTAACTATGCAGGGTAAAGCTAACCACAATTAAAATTTAATTTCAATCAATTTTTTTATGGTAAATTTTCATATTTTATTTAAAATAATTTTAATAAATAACTTTAACTCCAAAAAATTTCCTTTAAGAACGTAAGAAAATAGAGATAATTAGAAGTCACAAGCGCTTATCAAAACTGTCCCAGTCAAAAAATAAGTTGCCATTCACTATGAATAACTCATCACATACTCAATTTTCCCTATGTAAAAAATCAAGCCAACCATATTATTTCCTATGCAACATGCAATATATAAAGCCATAAATAAATTGGTTATCTAAAACTAATATACAAAATTCCTTTTATCTCCAGGGACTGTTAAAAATACTCATTAAAATGTTGCCTTAAAATCAGAGGAATCCTTATATTGATTCAACCTTTTCTTAAAAGTTAAAGCAAATTTACTATCAGTAATATTTTGTGTAAACCATCCCAGAAATTAACTATTGTTACTGAAAAATTATTCTCATATCTAGATGGCATACCTTCTTTATTTTTTTACTGTGACCCCTGGTATGCCTACTGTGATGTAACAAAGAGAACTTTCTCATATTTCCATTGTCAGTCAATGAAAACATTTAAAAAAAATAATTTTTGTTGCTCTGCTCTGTACTGTCTCCAGCTTATTAATATCTTTTTCCAAAATAAGGAGCCCAAACCTGTGCACAGTACTCAGTGGTCTAACATAACCATTATAAAGCTTGCTAATCACCTCCTTAAATAATTAACATTGATATTTATTATTCTTATCTTTCTGTTAGCTCTATTCCTATCTTCTATATACTGATCTGACACTTTCAAACTACTGTTAATCACACCCAAATCTTTTTCTTTATCTATAAACGCAAGACATTCTCCATACATTTTGTGATTGAAATTCTCATTAGAATAGCCTACATGAAGAACCTTACAATTTTAATTACTGGATTGAAATTCATTTGCCACTTTTCAACCCAACCAAGAAGTGTATTTAAATCATGTTGAACTGTCATACATCCCTCAATATTTTCAACAGACAGGCTATCTTTGTATCATCAGTGAATATGGACCAACTGGGGCCCCAGCCCTGGCTAAAAATCAGGGAAAACAGGTTAAAATTATACTTATTAATGGTGGATTAAATCAGATAAAACAAAAGAAAATAGATTTTTTTTCTTCAATATATTTTTTCTTTTCTGTTTCTTTTGACCACTCCTCTTCTGCTAGTGAATATTCATCTTTTTGATTTTAGACACCCACATAAATATTTGATTGACATTTTTACCTGGGGTACCTGGAGGTCCTCTGCTAATTTCCTGACTGCAGATGTTACATTTAGCTATTTCGAGCCTATCCTGAAACATTGTAAAGTACTCCCATACTGCTGAAGCTGATCTTTAAGCCATAGTGACTGAAAGTATAAAAATAATAATTTTGAAATAATGTAGCTAAATGATACAAGTTTGATACATAGCAATAAAATAGCAATGATATGTATAAATACAGGTTATATTGATAATTTTATATTTTACATTTTTTCAAACTTTACCTTAGGGTTTTAACTAAGTAAACCTGTTGAATCACTATTGTGAATCAGAAAAAAATAATTTTAAAATTTTAAAATTTTTTTTAAACTTTTATTATACAAAATATGTAATTTAAAAAAAAAAAATTCAGAGAAAATGCATATAATCATTAATTTAAGTGAATGTTGGCTATTCTACTCCTTCCTTATAATTAAATAAATCTCAATTAAAATTATATCTAATTTTCTTAACCTAAAATTTAAGTGTTTTTGACCTCTACATATTTTAGGCAACCCCAGCCAAATTTGGGTGACCCTGGGCCTGGCAAAATTCCAACCGGAGTTGGTCCCTAATTGCTTGCAATTGTAAATAGGTAATGGTTTAACCCTGTAATACTTATGTTAGCCTTAATTGAATACTACAGCTGTATAAAGCCTTTAATTAACTGTCCATTGAAATAATAAATAATACAGTGTAGATCTTCAAGTATGAATTGTAGTTTTGCAAACTGAGTTTCATATATGACCATAATGGAACAACTAATGGACACAATTGGTAAATAATAATAAAAGCATTTTATGAAGATTTGAGAAAATTTAAACAAAAGAGTAGTTAATGTTTGAATTTGTTTGCCTAGGATATGATAGCTAGTAGTACAAACTTTCAACTTTTTGAAAACACTAACTATTTTCAAATGATTCAAGTGTTATATATGTTATATACATTATTTTTTATTTTATTTTTCTGTTCTCATTGGTCATTGTTTTAACATTGGTTGTTTATAAAATAAAAAAATTAAAATTGCAAATTGCGTGTATGACTTCATTAGGAATTAACTTATTTAATGCATACTGTATGTGCAAAAATTATCATAATTACTTTTTCAAATGTGCAGTAAAGCACTGTATTTGAGAAAGTAGATTGCTTGCGTCTTGTAATGCATGCATCATCAATTATTTCCCCAATGGTAGTTTAGAAAAATATAAATAATATATAAAGTATGAAATAATGAATTTTTATATTAAGAAACTAATGGTAAGCACACAACTACTACTACTACTACTAAAAAATAATATCAATGATTTTTTTTTCTAATTTTTTCTTTAAATTTCAGTTCCTCTTTGAAAATATTATGAGTTATTTGCATTTTAATTGTAACAATCTATTTAATAAAGAAACTGTAAAATCATAGTGTACAGACAGCCATTTGGGAAAATATTTACTCCCAAGGGTTTAATACAGTAAGTAACTCAGAAATCTTTTAAGTATTTTAAATAGAACAACTGAATTCATTCTCTTTGGCCCACAGTATTATTAAAATTAAGTGCATGCCAGAAGTATTTTTATGGAAAGATCTTATCAATTTAAAATAATAGTATTAAGTGTGGATGTGAAGTTTGTACACAAAACAATGTACTTTCAACTCGTAAAAATTTTTGAATGTCTGACTTCTTTTCTGCCTCCGCACCATTTTATTAAGTTAATAATTGTAAATGAAGTCAAAAGTAAAAATCACAAAAAGCAATTATAACCAATAGAAAACTAAAATGTTTTAAATAATTTCTGTTCTCTACTTACAGTTGCTTTCTTTACAAACTAGTTTTGACCTTTTAAAAACTGTGATTTCATTCAGTAACTTTTAAAAGTTTAAGAAAAAGAACCTATTGAAGAAAATATTGTAGTTTAAATTAAAATTCCTTATTACTATTATGGACATCACATCTACATTTTCTGAGAAAGTACTTATTATTATTATTATTATTATTGGTTAGGAAACTTTAGATGAATGTCAGAGTTAGAGATCGAATGTTTAAGATATTGAAAAAAGTTTGATTTACTTAATATTTTAAGCATTCTGTTAAAATTATGACAGCAGTGCATTTCAAAAGTTTTAACTCTAATTCTTGAAATATTGAAAGAACTGTCACATATTGCACTTTTTTTCTGTAGTTCTCAACCTTCCTTACTCAAAATATCTTTTTAGAATATTTATATTTATAGATCTTATTACAAATAGGATAGCAAATACTATGTGCAAAAGCATTTAATAGATCTTTTATTATTCACTAGTTGAATGTGTAAAATTAAAACTATATAAAATGGCAGAAATATCTTTCATATTCCCAAAAAACACCTTTGTTATGGATTAAGTCATTATATATGTAATTTAAATTTTGCACTCAAAATTTTCTACCTTGACTAATTTTTATTTTCTCAAGATAATTTCCAGAGAACAATAATCACATTTTATGAAGAAAATATATAGGCCTAATTATTGTATACATACTAGTTACGTTAACTTCTCTTCATAATATCTTACCAACTGTATAATTTCTTTAACTAATCATTTTCATACATACAACTGTGTGTATTATGTATGACCTTCTACATGCCAATGGGCGACCTGTTTGTCTAACTGTATTTGAATTTATAAAAGCTTGTAAAATCATTTTTTCTTTAATATTATATATATATATATATATATATATATATATATATATATATATATATATATATATATATATATATATATATATATATATATATATATATATATATATATATATATATATATATATATATATATATATATATATAAAGATTTTCAAAATGTGATAACTTACTTGGTTCTGATGTCTGTTTATTTTTGCCCAACTTTACATTCACAGAAGCAGTCACTTCTATCTTGGAAAAAAAGAAGAATGAGTGGCAGCCTCCCTGGGCAAGATAAATATGAAGTAATTTTTTATTTTATTTTTGTAGATATTGTTAGTCTTTGAAATATATATATATATATATATATATATATATATATATATATATATATATATATATATATATATATATATATATATATATATATATATATATATATATATATATATATATATATATATATATATATATATATATATATATATATCATTCATTTTCATTCATTTATTCACTCAGTACTACTGTTACTCTTATGTTAGGCAAACTTTCATGGACCTTTTTTGAACTAAAACTTCCAGAATTATTTTTCAAATTGATATATGACATCATTATTTAGACATTTTGATATCATTCCACAAATGAAACAAAATTAATAAATTAACTTCTGTGGAAAGTGTACACAACTCACATTTACATTAGTGTTTGGCACACACACACAAAAATCATGTCAGTTTTTTGAGCATATAGATTATATAGTTCTCAGTACTCGGAAGATCTTAAGCTTCTATTTTGTTTTACATTTATGACTTAAAATTGGAAGAAAAAATATTATGTTGATTCTCCTAGTTTGTTTAAGCAGGAAAATATTTTGATTTATCCAAGTCAAATAGATTATTCTGTAAAGGTAAAAATTTTAGAATTTATCAATGTGGTACAGTCATTACCTTAGGAAAAATTTTATCCCACCAAAAACCAAGAAAGAAAGATGCTGGTTTCTACAATATAATCGCAATTGTTCAGAAATCTGCATTTGAGAGTATAGATTTCAAAAGATGTTGATACCAACTTTTTATATATAGCCAGAGAATGATGATAACTCATCATTGAGTTTCCATAGAAGAAATAAAAATAAACTGATTAATTTAATTAATGCTTTGTTTTGGCTTTGAAAAATCATCATTTTTGGAAATAAACTCCTTAATGATAGGAAACACAAAGTAAGAACATCATCAGTAAAGGACCAAATTGAAATGATGAATTTGGTCAGCAAAATTCAATGAAAAATAAAAAAAAAAAAAAAAAAAAAAAAAAAAAAAAAAAACAAAAAACTTGATGTCTATCTACAATGACTTCATTATTTAGTTAAATCATTTCCCATTGTAACTCTTAACATTCTTACAAAATTTTCATTTTCTCTTCTAGCAAAGTCATTTATATGATGATTTATATTTTTTATGTTAAAACTTTAAAAGCTTGTGAAGATTTTTTTTGATTTAAGCATTTTAGTCTTCTAACAAATTTAATTTATATATATATATATATATATATATATATATAATATATATATATATATATATATATTATATATATATATATAATATATATATATATATATATATATATATATATATTATATATATATATTTTGAAGGATTCACCATTGTCAGCACTTGGACTTCAGAGAATTGGTGATAAAAAACCTTCCACTTCAAAGGAATCTTCTCTTAACCTTAATAGAAGAGGAATGGTATGTTGTATATTTATATATATATATATATATATATATATATATATATATATATATATATATATATATATATATATATATATATATATATATATATATATATATATATAATGTGTGTAATGTAGTGAGTCCAGGACTCGGATATTGAGACTCAGAGAGAAAGCCAGTTTTTAATGATAAGCAGCAAAATGATCTGGCTAAATTTAACAGTCCATGGCCAAGTCTAGCAGAGAGTAATAATGTATCAGAAATGTTTTTGCAACTTTTTCTTTTCTTGAAATTTATTTTTGCTTAATTATGTAATTGCCTTGTATAAATATAGCATGCACAGAACTGACAAGATCAGATGCATGTGCTATTAACTTGACTAATACTATACTTCTATTCTACTACACATGCAGGTGTATTTTATGAAAAGACCTCAAATAAAATAATTTTGTAAAAATTCCAAAATGTAAAGATTCAGAAATGATACAAGCAAAAATATTTTATAATTTAAAAGTCAAAGAATTTTTAAAACATGTTTACAGTGATATTATTTTGATTACCAGAAGTCCAGAAATAAAACCCATGAAAATATCTGTTTTAGAGTATGTCTTGTTGAACAATTGTGTCATTTGATTGGAGTTTTTCCTGAAAAGGTAATCACTGAAAACAGAAGACAATAATATAAGTTTATTCTCTTCTACCATGCTTATATATACTTTACCAATCTTGAATCCAGGACTGAGTCTTAACAACCGATAAAAAACCCATGCTTAATTCAATTTGTCTTGCCACAAGTTGTAATTCATTATTGTACTCTTATATTACTGTAAGTTCAGAACTTGGATGCTTTGAAATAGCAGTTATACAGAACAGAAGAATCCTTTTTCTGTAACATTTACTTCCTTATGAAATGTTATTTTCATATGTCCTGGAATGCAAATGAAATATAGCAGTCTGACACTCAACTCAGTTAAAAACAAATTTTGTCTTGAATGTTAATCTTTTTGTTAAAAATAAATTGCAAAACTTGATGTAAGGTTTTGATTTAAATATATAAGCATATAGTATTTTGCTTATATTTATGCTGTAAATAACCGAACTAAAAGACATGAATTTCATTTGAAGATGAAAACTCATTATATTTAAAAGCATAACACATGAATCCATCCACCTTAAAATCATCAGTCATGCAGACATTACAAGGAAGAGTTTAAAAAGACTACTATAAATACTTCTGTCCTTGAAAGTATTATAGGTGCTGTATTTCTTTTTTAATGTGCTTATTAAACTAATTAAAGTAAATATTTTTTCATTATATCTATATAAGATATAATAAGAAAAATCATAGATATAATATGTAATAAAAAAAAAAAAATCTCATGAGATTATATTTTGATAATCTTGCACTCCCAGTGCATATTTATATCCATACATTTCATTTATTGTTAATAACAACCTTAATATCTCTAACTACAACTTCTTTCACAATTTCTGACTAATTGATTTAGTCTGTGCCTACATAAACATTAACACTCCTGTGACACATCTCATAAATCTTGAATCTCCTAATTTCGATGTTTTCTACTATTACCATTATCTTGTGTTTCTGCTACTGCTCCCCTAATGGAACAGATTTTCTGTTTTTTTGAATATCTTACTAACGAGACTGTTGTTTCTTCTCATCCAAATACTGGGGTTCTCTATTTAAGAGGATTTCAATTTACACCACACTGAGTGGTTGGACTCCTCTCATACTGATTAGGTGGGAAGGAGGCCAAATCATTCAGCATTCTCAACGATCTGGACCATATAAGAGGAGGAGTCAAAAGAAAACAGAAAAGGAAAAAAAGTATTGAAAAAGCAAGAAAAAGAATCTTAATTTTCTTATATTTTATTTGATTTAATCCACCATTAAAAAGTATAATTTGCAATTTTAACCCCGGCAGGTAAACCCGGGTTTTCTCTGATTATTAGATGGAGCCGGGGCCCCGGTCGGTCCATACTCAAGACTAATACTTTAACTCAATGCTGGAAGCGCGCATATGTTCAATGGATCCCAAGGAGTGGTAACCGCACTGATCCCTCTTAACCTTCGTCTTATAGCTCTCACTTGTGTTCTGTCTAAAATCTTTGAAACCCTTCTTAACTTTCATTTCCCATATTATCTGGAGTCTCACTTCCTTTTTCTGATCATCAGTACGGCTTTCAAAGTTCGAAATCTACTGGTGACATACATTACTATTTTACTGATTTATGGTCTTCTGATCTTAGACATTATGGGGAGTCTTGTGTGGTAGCTTTTGACCGAGTAACGTATGCGTCACTACCCTCCAAGCTCCCTTCCTTTAGGTTTCCTCCTCCTCTTTGTTTACTTAAATCTAGTTTTCTCTCGAGTCATTCCAAATCGGCACTTGTCGATGGAGTGACCTCTTCTTTCTTTTCTGTAATTGTGGTGTTCCTCAGGGTTCTGTTTTGTCTCCAACTTTATTCTTACTTTTCATCAACTATCTTCTCAGCTCCACTTCTAACTCTGTTCATTCTTATGCCGATGACTCAACTCTCCATTCTTCTACTCATTTCAAATCTGATTCCTCTTTCACTTCTAGAGTTTGCCTCTCATCTCCAACTTTGACTCTATTCTTGCCGATCTGGACGAGATTTCCCTGTGGAGTTGCCTCAACCTTGTGAAATTCAACTGTTTAAAAACTCAACTCCTTCACACTTCACTCTCAAAAATCAAATCCCAACTTTCCTGTATCCTTTGACGGCTATCCAGTTTCACCTGTAAACAAAATTAACATTCTTGTTAATTAAAAATAAATCTTGTTAATTAAAAATTAACAATAAACCTTCTTGGAAACCTCATATTCACTGAGAATTCTACCTTCAGGGAATCCACATTGCATTCCAACAGTCTTTGATGTAGTTTGATCTAATTGTTTTTGTTCTTTTCTATTTTGTTAATTTTAATGATTAGGAGAACACTAAATTTGATTAATTTCTGTAATACTAAATGCTTGAATATTGATTTTTAAATAATTTTAAATATATTTCATAAATTCACATTTCACTTGTGATTTGAAAACTTCAATGTTATTATTTAAATATATATATATATATATATATATATATATATATATATATATATATATATATATATATATATATATATATATATATATATATATATATATATATATATATATATATATATATATATATATATATAATGAAGTTATTGCAAGAGTGTTTTTGTTTTAGCCCTTCTCTCCCATTTCAGCCAACAAGAATTAGAAAAAAGAATAAAATGTATTTCGATGAAGATATTGTTACATCACCATCTCACACCAAGTCTCCAAAACGTTTAAATAAAAGCATCAATTCACCAAAGAAACCGGTTATAGTCATTCCTCCTTCACCCCCAACACCTTCACCCACTCCTCCTCCAGTCCCCATTTCAACTGTGTCTCCTCAATCTACATATGAAATACAGAAAATGGCTCCTCCGGTAGGTACTTTGAAAGTAAACAGAAATGAATATAAAATATGGTACTTTGTAAGTAAGGTTTTGTTTTTATAAATAGGAATAAATACTGTAAGTTATTTAGAAAGAACATACGGTGTTACGACTTCAACTTTGTCATCCAATTCATTGTAGACCAGCGTTTCTCGAATGGGTTGTTGCGTAATATTAAAGTGGGTATTGAAATAAAAATAACAAGTGCAATAGTTTTTTGAGAATGAAGATTTCTCCTATTAAAATCATTAATTAGATAATTATTTAAACAGCTTTATTATAAACTAAAAAAAAAATTATATTTTTTTTAATATGTATTTGTTGGTCTTTAAAAATTTGTTTATACACAAAGGAACAGTTTCAAACAACGGGCGATTTGTGGAGGGTCGCGAATAGTGATTTTATATTATTTTTACGTATTTGATAGTGATGGGGTGTTGCGCTGTTAAAAATATTGAGTAACACATGACAATGAAAATTTTCACAATTTTAAGTGAAATATTAAAATATTACCAAAATACGCCCATCTCTATTTTCTCTTAAGTATACCATTGATTCTTTCTGCAGGGATGAAATGGCTGTGTTGTAATAAACAAAAGGTCCGATTACTGATTAATCGTTTGCATTTCATATTACTACCCTATATTAGAGATGGGAAGAGGAATCTGAGTAGAGAAGTTTAGGAACCTAATTTTTTAAAAATTATGATAGTTGCCTATTTGTTTGGATTGAGTCAGTTTCTTGCCATTGAGAACAAGGTGTTATTTTTTTAAAGTTCTTTTTGCATTTTGAAAAATCATTTTAGTTCACATGAATTAAAAAGGAAAAAAAGAGAGAGAGAGAAAATAAAAAATAGTTAACTTAATGTGTAATGATTATAGTTGCTCCTATTAACAAATGTTTATTACTTCAAAAATAATTCTTAAATATTTTTTAGTTTTCGAAAACTACATGGAAATTAAATATTGTTGCAAAGCATTTAAGTAAAATTCTTTAAAGAAACATAAAGCATATTAAATTTTTTTAAAGTGACATTAAATATATTAAACTCTTAAGCAATAAATGTCTTAAATATGTCCATAATGTGAAGTGCAAGTATGCTTTTAAGTAGGGGTGCACCGATAAGCCAAGAAGCCGATTACCGATTATCGATTAATCGGCCTTTCATAAATGACACCTAATAAGTAATGAGTTATTATTAATTAATTGATAATAAATTATTACTTATTATTAATTTAAATTAATACTGAGAAAAAGCAGTTATCAACATTATTATTTATTACTAATAACTATGCATGTTTTCATTATTAATGAAAATCATTTTTATTTCTTACTTTTCAGATATATTAAAAAATAAAAATTTAAAATTTTAAAGATAACTCTAGATTCTAGAATCTCGATTATAATAGAGATATAAATAATTAAATGTTAATTACACTTTATAACTAAAGCAGTATGTAAACCAGTTATTGTTGGAAGTATTTTGATGTTCATCCTAAGGATAACAGTAAATGTATTTGTTAAATTATGTAAAGCCACCATATCAAGAGGTGGCAAATCTGCAAAAAGTTATACAACGACAAATATGTTGAATCCACATTAAGAAAATTCATTCAGATGAAGCAAAAGCTGAAACGGATAAGCTGAAAAGGCAATATGATTGGTCACAGCCAAGTACTTCAGAAGCAAGTTGCAGCAACTATGAGCCTCCAAAAAAAGTTCAACCAACTATACAATCAGTTTTAGGAGACAGCTTTTTTAATGATGATCAAGATAATGAAACTTATGAAAGTGTACCTAAAACTGTTTCCCTTTCAAAACTGTTAGATGATTTTGAGTCAAATAAGCCTATGAAAATAAATTCAGACTTAGACGTTGCAAGTACAACAGATGTGCAACCCAAACTCAAGAGGAGTAAATCTGTTACTCGTAGATGAGCAAAGGAACTTGATCAATATTTAATTCTACCAACACTTCAAAGAAGCGAAGACCCATTTCTTTGGTGGAAAAAGACACGGGAGACTTTCCAATATTGAGCAATTTGGCTTCAAAATATTTAAGCGCACCACCATCATCTGTTGAGAGTGAAAGACTCTTTAGTACAGGTGGTAATATCTATGAACCTACAAGGAATAGGCTGTGTCCTGAAAATGGGGAAACTCTTATGTTTCTGCATTATAACTTAAGAGTATTGAACTTTAAATACTGATGAGCTTGAGAGCTGAGATAGAAGA
The DNA here is from genome assembly GCA_009176605.1 of Armadillidium nasatum. Lineage (NCBI taxonomy): Eukaryota > Metazoa > Arthropoda > Malacostraca > Isopoda > Armadillidiidae > Armadillidium > Armadillidium nasatum. Next base: position 170,939 of record SEYY01000462.1, on the reverse strand, counting down.
CAACATGAATTGAAGAGGCAACAGTATAAACAGAAAACAAGGAAAACTGCCAAAATTTAGTAGTATTTTTATGCAATTTGTATGTATGTATTTGTAGTATTTGTATTAACAATGAGTCAATTATAATATGATAATGTTTCATAATTTATGAATGATTTCTTAATAAAGTAAAAAAAAAAAAAAAAAAGGCAAAAGCCATAATAGCAGCCAGGCACAAAATGACGAACAATTTTGAAAATTATATTGGTATTATTTGTTACTGTGTCGAAGCTATCTGATGATTAACTTGGCAGTTATGAAATGGTCTTGTAAAGGTTGGTTTGTTCTGGTAAAGGATTTAAGCAATCGGCCGATTACCGATTATCTGCTGATTAATCGGTGCATCCTTACTTTTAAGTAATCTCTTAAACCCCATTGGGTATGAATATTAAGTTTAATGAAAATTTTGAATATAATTGTTACTAAATTATTATTATTATATTTTTAAAGGTACAACAAAAGAGTAGTACATTAGCATGCACAATTAACTCTCCAGACAAGAAAATAGCCCAGACAAATGGCTTACGTTTGCGTAATTTCTTGAAGCTTCCGCAAGCGCATAAATGGGTTTATTTTGAATGGTTTTATTCAAATATTGATAAGTAAGTATTATAATTTATTAACATTTTTAGTCATGTATTGTATTTATTGTTGCCACCTCTGTCCTAAATCCCTGTTTAATTTTACCAATTTAAAAAATATATGAATAATTTCTTTCAGTGTTAGCAATTTGTGAATTTTTGAATGTTTATTAAGTTATAGAAATGATTTGTAGGAACATCAGTTTTTAAAAATAATTTCAAGAATTTAAATACTTTAAAATAAGCATTAACTAAAAGTAAAATTTTATATTTCAGCTATTGGATCAACTAAGGCCAGAGGCCATTTTCCAAGTTGTAACATTTTTTAAATATGTTTTTAATATAAGATCTTAAGGATCATATATGAATATTTAAAATTTTTTAAATAGGATATGCATGACCGAAAATCCGAACTTCTTCCCTCTCGGAGGTTAACTTTAATGAAAAATTTAAATACCTGTAATTTAAAAATCCTTTGACCTAGATAATTAACTACTATTAAAAACATTTCTTGTGTTTTAATTAAAATTAAAGATGGCTGACAAAATGACTGTGTGAGTTGCTAGTTGTCATATAATGTAACCATGTTTCAAATGATATTTACCACTGCAGATCATATTTTATAAATTGCTCATTTTATTTAATATTTAGAAGCAGTGCCATTGCATAAAATAATATATTTTATTGATAATACAAATATCTGCCCTATAATTTTGGATTCCTTTGTACAAATCATCTAGTTTGTATAAGAGTAATGGAAGCGGTTTTAATAAATTATTAATGCTATTAGAAATATTGTCTTTAAACTAAAAAAAAAATAAAGAGGTAGAGTGACAATAGTTTTTTGCTGTAATTTTCAATTGTTTTTCTTTTCTTGAAAGGCCTTTGTTTGAAGGAGAGAATGACTTTCAAAATGTCTTGAAGAGAAGCTTTCCCTCATCTCAAGGCGAGGAATTTATCCCGTCGTCAATGGGGACTTATTCGAAGAATGATGGGAAAGCCACGACGTTGTTCTCAGGTATATATTTGAGATCAAATTGCTAATATTCCCGTTTAGGTTTGTGGCCCTTCGCAAATTATAAAATTGCGTTACTGTCTATATTAACAATGTAATAAAGCTTTGTTGAGGAAATATACCAACAACCTTGTAGGTATATTTAGTACAAATTAACTTTTGTCTATGTAATTCACTAAAATGGAGTATGGTCGATTAAAAGTATTTTTTTTATTTGGGAAAAAGTTTTTTTTTCATATATAAGTTTTAAAATTTACTTATTATAGTTTCTTTAAATTTTCTGTTGTAGAACAGTAAGTTGTTGGAGCTGTGTGTTGTTTAGATGAGTTTTTTATTAAGTCTTCGAGGTGTTCTTTTACCCATAGGCATTTTTTGACGAAGAACGCCAGTCTCTTACGAAACGAAGACAAGTTTTACGATTTCTTCAACAAAGAAAACTTACAGATGTAGCAAGTTTAAATGAACTTCCTTTACCATCTCATATCCCAATGCAGTTAGTTGTAGGAACGAAGGTGACTGCTAGACTTCGGAAACCAGAAAATGGACTTTATACAGGAATTATTGATGCTGTTGATACGTCTGACAATACATACAGAATAACATTTGATCGGAACGGCATCGGAACACATTCAATTCCAGATTATGAAGTATTGGTTAGTATTAAAATCTTTGACTTTTTATTGATGTTGAAGTTATATCTTAGTCATGTGTGTAATTCTTAAAACGTTAAAACTAATAAAAAAATTTAATGAATGTAAATTATTTCAATGGATTCTTTTTTCCCTCCTCAGTCAAATGAAGGTTTTGATATGATGCCTTTAAGTAGCTTTTCTCATCAGTTTCGCCCTCGAATTCCTTTCGGTCTTATGACACCACCAAGAGCCCTTCTCCCTAAACCTGAAGTTGATCCAATTAGTATGGATAGCCCTACATCTTTGTCTAATGATCCAATTTTGGCCCAATCTCCTTGCCGACCATCCAGACTTACTGTTGAAGATAGCATAGGAGGCTTTCCAGTTAGGTCTTTGGTTGGGATTGTGACGTTATCAAAAATTCTTGAAAGCAAAGAAAGAGAAACTCGAAACATTAAAGAGTCTGAATGAGGAAGCTGAAAAATTAAAAAGTTTTGGGCAAGACATAACTTTGGACTTTCAACGTAAATATGCTGCTCTTATTTTGGATATAGAAAGTATGAATGAGGAATTAAATGGAAATCTAGTTGCTGTTCAAAAATTTTGTCAGGAGGTGAGATTATTGTTATTACTTTATTTTTTTATTATTTACTATTAGTAGTAGTAGTATTAGTATAATTTTTCAAATAGTTTGCAAGTACTTCTTATTAATTAGGTTTAAGTTCAAATACAATTAAAAAATTTTTTTTGTCATTTCCAACACATTGCTTATTCCCTCATAGTATTCTTAATGTTTTTTTTTTTTTTTATTAAATACTTATTTACTTTCCTGCATTATATTATTCTTGCGTTGTCTTTTCATTTTATTGCGTCAGTAAAGAGAATGTTTATTTCTAAAACCCTAATTATTTTCTTAAACTTTGAATTCACTGACCAATTCTCATTCCTATAAAATTTAGTTGGAAATTTGAAACGCGCAAACAAGAAATTCTATTTTTTTTCTTTCTTTCTTCTGAATTCTTGTCAGTTTTACTCGCAATTGTAGTTAAATTTCCTGTCACTCAGTATCAGAATAGCTCTTTTATTTTTGTTTCTTTCATTAATACTTTAAAGATCTTCAGAGATATTTGGATCTTTCATTAAGGTGTCATTCTCTGCAGTCATTTCTTTCACATCTTCGGCAGACTTATTGATAAAATGCCTGTGTCGCACTGTAGCAATATTTCTCAATGTTTTATTAAGACTCGCGATCTACCAAAAATCCGAAACGTAAGTAAAAACTTCACAACCCCTTAATTAACTTATGCCTGGCAAGTGTCGAATTCAAAAGCGCAGCTCGAGATATTTATTGTTTGACAGATTAATTAATGTAAAATATTCGTATCAATTGTTCTTATGAAAACGAAATAGTTTTAGTACCAAGTCTTTAAATATTTATTCAAAAAAATTTAAAACTTGCGAATGTTTGATGTTTTATTTTAAATCTTTGTTTACATTTTAATGTAAAGTAAGATTATAAAAGGATATAGTTTTTTCTGTATATTAAGGGTATGTTTTACGAAATCAAGCTTGACGTCACGAAATATTTAACAAAATCTTCATTTTTGTGGGACACTTTTCTGTACCAGTTGTCAATTGATCTATATAAAGAGACGTAAATAGATTTTAAAATCTAATGTAATTAGTTATTTAATTAATATAAGTAATCACTTAATATCATAGGGCCACATGCAGTATTATAAGATAATGTTTGAGTCAAATGAAGGTTTTAAAAAGACTTTAGTGGCAATCATGGTTGAAAACTTTGAAACTAGTGATGGGACGATTAAGAAATTTTTGACAGTGACGATGAAACTGAAAAAGTATATTTTAATAATTTCCTGTATTTTAAAAAATTTAAGTTTTATACTAAGGAAGAATTAAATTCTTTTCTTTAGTCTTTATTCAAATGTGTAAATACATGTAATTTTAATATATTGTATAATATAGGGAACCTACTCAATCTCGGCCAAAGATATGCGCTTACAGATATCAAAGTAAGGGTTATAAGTTAATAAAATTTGCCTCGAACAAACCTTTGTGTGTGAGAATAGTGCTTACATCACAAGTGTTGGAAGTGATAGCCATTAACATTAAGGAATGCATGTATACGCTCCCCATGTTATGGAAGGTTGCCGCCAACATATTGTAAGTCAGCGTGTGTTAGTAGTATATATGGCACTTTCGGCTGGTGCCAGACTTTAGCTACTTTTTGAAAAAATCTTGGCAACTTGTCCCTAACGGTCTTTTCTGCATTTGCGTGCAATCCTGCATTCTCAGGGACCTTCCTGACCTTTTCTTTGTCGGTTCACGGACCCCCGGACCCCAGATTCGAGTCAATTTCAGCAGGTCTGAACCGCAAAGAAAATGGTCAGGAAAGAGAGTGAGGTGAACGCAGCGATTTTGCAAACTCAGGCAACTTCCTGATACCATTTTTGGGGGGTTCACGGGGCCCCGCGAGGGCCCCTTCCCCAGACTTGAGGCCAATTTCAATGGGTTGAACCCCCCAAAATGGTGTCAGGAAAGTGCATGAGGTTAATTTGAGCGGAGTGATTTGCATTGCAAATCAAAATTCCGTTTGGCTTAGGTTGCCAGATTTTTTCAAAAAGTAGCTAAATCTGGCACCAATCCGAAAGTGCCACTTCTGTTGCTGCCAGAATAATGTCTTTCAGCTGAATGAGAGTACGTGATTTGTTGCGATATTGTTTTCCTTTTATTATCATGCGCATAGTAAGAAATCCGGCAGAGTAAGGTAAGGCAACCTTGATGATCAGAGTTCTTTAGAAATGACCAGATCTTCAAAAAAGGATTCAATGTTGGACTTTCTGACGTTGGACGGACGTGCGATAAGCGACATGTCCAAATGATTCATGAACTGATTGAAGATGTTCATATACAAATTTTATTAACTAATGACCAGTACTTTGATATCTATAAGCGCATATCTGAGGCTGAGAGCGAGTGAATACCCTGTAGTATGTTCAGAACATTGATTTTAATATGTGAGAACATCGACAGAAATGCAAAATTCTAGTACTTTAAATTTAGATCTCTTAAATTGATGCAAAAAAAACAAAAAAAAAATTCTTTTCTCCAGTTTCTGGGGTAATTTGATTTCATCTAGGGAAGTATATTTGACTCCCAATACTAAACAGCCTTTCACTCTCAATAGAAGGTGGAGCAGAGAGATATTTATAAGCCAATATGAATAAATTAACCTGCAAAATAATCGGCTGAAAATTGACGATAACGATTTAGAAAAAGTACCGATTTTGACAGTGACGATTAATCGTCCCATCACTTATTGAAACCAAATAATTTCCGAATAATTGAACATAGTTAATTTGTTTCATTTAAAAAATTAATGATTCTAATATACTAAAATAATTATCTGTAATAATTTGCAAAGAAATCTGGGTAAGAATATTTACAAAAGGTGTTTATTCTAAAAGAAGGCTTTGACATAACTCCTTCATGTTTGTTTAAATCACGTGACCATTCAGGATTGCGTCAGTGAAAATGAAAATAGAGATTTTCGCTCTTGAGCAGAAAATTACTGCAGCAAAATTCGTGGGACGCGATTCGTGGAATGCTTCGCTTTAGTAATTTTCAAAATCTTTAAAGAATCTTGGCCGTAGAACACCCCCTAAGTGTTTTATTTTTTTGTGACCCTCTGCAACCACCGTATATGTAATTACGAACCTACTTCATCACCCCGGTAAAGAAACTCTTCCCTGTAGGTTATAATTCCCTACAATATATATATAATATATATATATATATATATATATATATATATATATATATATATATATATATATATATATATATATATATATATATATATATATATATATATATATATATATAAAGGGTGCTTGGAACTCCTACTGGAGCTACATGGTATTCTGCTGAGGGTAATCCTGGGTTACAGAAGTAGCCAACCAAAGTCAAGCAACGCCAACACGGACACAAACAATTGCTACGAAATTAGCAATAATAAGAAAGAGAAAATTTTCCGCACGCCAGGATTCGAAACCATTGACAACAGCGTCACCGTTAGACATTGTACAGAAGGCTGTACCACTGAGCTACTCTGCCTCCCCAAAAGAAGGTATAGGAGAACAGTTTTCAAGCTCTTCTGTTTCAAATCACTGTAGCAACTCTGTACTTGTTAAAATCAATTGGCATGTGTTTGAATTCTAATAGGTTGTCAGTGGTTTCGAATCCTTGCGTGCGGTAAAATTTTTCTCTTATGTTAATATCGTCGCAATAGTTGTTGTGACCATGTTGGCGTTGCTTGATTTTTTGGGTTGGTTACTCTTGTAACCCAGGATCACCCCAGCAGAATGCCATGTAGCCCCAGTAGGGGTTTCAAACACCCTCCTTTGGATTCTAATAGATACCGAGTTGCTACAGTGATTCAAAGCAGAAGAGTTTGAAAACTATTCTACTATGATTTCTTTTGGGGAGGTGGCGTACCTCAGTCGTAGAGCCTTCTGAACAATGTTAACGGCGACGCTGTTGTCAATGGTTTCGAATCCGGGCATGCGGAGAATTTTTCTATATAAATACACAGTTATAGCCTTAAAGGACTAATTCGTTTGGTATTTTGAATCACACGAATTATTTTTATCAAACATTTACAGAAAGTTAGATCATCATTAACCACTGTTCCTCTTTTAATTGCCCAGTAGTTTCTAATATTTTATTCCTTTTCTTATATTATTCCATTTCCACTTTCACTTCCTTACCACTTTAGTTTTATTTCTATATTGTTTGGGGTTTGGGTGGCATATTGTGTAGTTTTGCCTTTTTAATATCTAGTATTATGTTATCACCTTTTAATAGCCAACCATTAAAAAAATTTGAACTTCTGAACCCTTCCTTATATTGCATTATCATTCAGTTAGTTTCCAATTAGTTATTTGGTATAAAAATGTTAACTCAATTATTATTATTATTAAAGATTGCTCCGGATGTTGGTTTATCAGGACCTACTCTTCTTCCAAGTCAAATTCGGGAAAGATGTTATGAAGAGGCAGCAACGATTGTTGATCTTACAAATCTGTCCTCTGGGAGCACTCAAGTTCACAGTCCGTCCATCATAGATCTTATAACTAAGCTAACTTCTCTTATGCTCCAATTAAAAGTATGTGAATCTTTTGTGATTTAACATTTAAAATATATATATATATATATATATATATATATATATATATATATATATATATATATATATATATATATATATATATATATATATATATATATATATATATATATATATATATATATATATATATATATATATATATATATATATATATATATATATATATATATATATATATGCTTTCTATTTTAATATAGTACTCATTTTTGTAGCTGAAATTCTTAGTATTGTTTAGTAATAACCATTATTATTTCTGAATAGTTATTGTGCTCATTATTTGATCAATTTTTCTTTAATACTCAAAATAACTACATTTTGTTTCGAATAATAAGTATATAAATTAATAAACAAACTTATTTTGGATTGTATAGTTAATAGGAGAAAATTTCCATTTTCTTTGTATTTGTATGATAGTTATCTCATGTTCAAGTAGAATCTATTCATATTTCGTTATTTAAATGTATATTATATATAGTTGAGTAATAAAGACGAATAGTGGTAATGTTTTGATGGAAGCATTCATGAGAGAGAGAGATGAGAACCTATTACAAACAATTGATTCTTCAGTGGAAATAAATTTTATATTCCAATCCCTATGGAGTAAAATTTTTGTTTTCGTTGATATGAGCGATGAAAATTAAAATTGATAAAATTATAATAATAATTTATCAATTTGATATTATTTGAATGACAGTAATAAACAAAACTATTTAAGGATTTATAAGGATTCTTAACTTTCAAGGTCTCCTCGAAGCAAAAAATGATCTCTACCTGTCTCTGATGATATGCCTTTTGGTCTTTTCATCAGTAGAAGGCTTGTTGAACCTTAATTTTGACTACTTTCTCTAATGTGTAACAAGTGATAAATTTCATTGTTTTTCCTTTTACATTATGGAAGCCTCTTCAAACACCATACTGTGTTTGTTATCTTTGACGTTTAAGCTATTGTAATGAACTTATTTTCTCTACCAATGAAAATAAAATCATTTGAACCATATTTCCAAACATTATATATAAATTTCCCGCTGATCCCTTTATTCTTCTAAATGGAGTAGACTCTCCTTTCCCCCACGATAAAAACTATTACAAACAACTCATCCTTTTTGAAAAATTTTAAAAATAATTTAAGATCGTATGCACAACAGTAGCCTCGGAGAAGCCTAGATGGACGACTTCCAAAAATTGCCTTTCATGCACTCTTTCTCCAATCGCCACTTTTGAGTTTGTGGCCTTCGATGATAGGGGTGATGCCATGAATGCTTTGCAGCAGACTTGATCTGGTGCACGGTCTATTTCCTTCATTAATTTCCACAACATTCGCGGTCTTCTTTCCAATTTCCACTTTGCTGAACACCACCTCTCTTCTAGTCGTCTCCTCTTATTCTTGACCGAAATCAGGTTCTGATGGCGAACCCTTTTCTGATTCTTGTGTCTTTTCTCAATTTTCAGCCAGAGGAGGAGGTTCCGCATATGTGAGAAACTATTTTGCTTGTTCACGTCTCTAATTTGTAGTCTTCCGTATTTTCCACCTTATTGCTTAAGCTCTTACCATTGTACATCTAAATTCATTTGTTCTGTCTATCTCCTAAATTCTCCTGACTATCTTAAAATTCTTTGTCTATCAAAATTCCAAATTAGAGCCCATTCTCTCTTCTTTTTCAGAAATCATAATCATATTAAGTGATTTCAATGTTCACCAACGCCAATGGCTTTTTTTATAGTTCTCATAATACAGCCGAAGAACGTGCCTTTCAATTCTCCATTCAAAATGACCTTAAGCAATTGTTGCAGCTCCCTACTCGTATCCCTGGTCGTCTTGGAGATGAACTCAACATTCTAGAACTTTTACTTCTATTCCTTCTCCTTGTACTGTTAACTCTATCCTCCTCTGGATTCCTTCGATCACCATCTTATCTCTGTATCTTGTTTTATCTTTTCAAGTATTCCGCAAGAAAGACTCCCTCGGAGTGTGCTGAACGCATAGCCGAGGTGATTCTCTCTGGCATGGAAGCGTACATTCCATATTTTTTACCTTCTACTAAACTTAACAAACCTTGATTTAACTGCTTGTTCTTGTGCTATTCGCCGCAGGTATGCTGCCTTCACGGATTACCGTCGTTTTCAAACTACAAACTCTCGCAACTTATATTTCATTCCGGAATCGTGAAAAATCTATTTTACGTAACACCAAAAACTATTCTCCGTAGAAAATGCAATAATCTTTTTGGTTCCTCTTCACGTTCTTTCTGGCATTTTGCAAAAAAATGTCAACTCTAACTTTGCTCCTTCCTCTTTCCCTCCTCTAGTATCTTCTGACGGCACAACTGTCGTTTTTCCTTCTAAATCTGATCTCTTCGCTCAAACTTTTGCCTCTAATTCAACTTTAGACGATTTCGGAGATATTCCTCCTCCTTCAACCACCTTCAACTTATTTATGCTTAAAATTATAATTTCTTCTAAAGACGTTATTTCTGCTCTCTGAGTTTATTCCTAAGAAGGGGTACGGTTCTGATGGTATCTCTCCTGTGGTTCTCAAAACATGTGCTTCCTAGCTTGCACCCTGTCTTGGTAAACTATTTCGTCTGTCCTTCCCTTCTTGCTGGAAACGTGCTCTAATTCAGCCTGTGCCGAAGAAGGAGGATCCCTTTCAACCTTCCAACTACCGTCCCATTTCTTTGACCTCCGTTCTCTCTAAAGTTTTCGATTCTATCCTTAACAGGAAGATTTGGAAACCTCTCAATTCTTCCAATCTTATCTCTGATCTCCAGGATACCTTTCGTAAGAAACGCTCTACTGGTGATCTTTCCCTTCTCTCTGACTCTTGGTCTTCCGCTCTTCGACATTTCAGGTGAATCTTTTGCTGTGACCCTGGACATGTAGAAAGCGATTCGATAGAGTCTGTCACAAAGCTTTGATTTCCAAATTTCCCTCTCTGTGACCTTCTCTCTGATTTCCTTTCTGGTCGTTCTATAGCAGCTGTTGTAGACGGCTACTGTTCATCCTTTAAATCTATTAACAGTGATGTTCCTCAAGGTCCTCAAGGTTCCTATACGACATATATAAATATTTCTTACGAAATGTTTGTTTTAAGACAATCCAAAAAGTTGATACATTATCATCAAATTTTTTTTATCAGTAGATGTAATATATTTTTTTATTCATTCAACATTTTTTTTTTTCATTTCTTTCAGAATATTACTGAAAATGAGGTAAGTGCTTTTGAGTTAACATCATTGCAGGAAACTACCAATAAAATAAAGGAAGACTTACATAGTTCCAACAAATCTGTCTTTCAAAACACTGTTGAAGTTCATCTTAGGCATATTATGGCGGCAGTCTCTCAAATGGGCACCTTGCACGCATTTAATTCTTCCTAGGATATATATATATATATATATATATATATATATATATATATATATATATATATATATATATATATATATATATATATATATATATATATATATATATATATATATATATATATATATATATATATATATATATATATATATATATATATATATATATATATATATATATAGGTTACAAGTTTTAACATATCTATTATTTATAGATTGCATATTAATATTATCAAGCATTTGGTGGCTTATGTTTTAAAATATTTCTATTATTTTACAAAATTCTTCTATTCTATGCAGAGTTTTATGAATTAAGTATTTATAATTTTAGCTTGTAGGTTTTCTTATATGCTGTGACGCTTAAAGAATAATAATAATAATAATGATAATTTGCGTAACTATTCTGAATATAAATTTACTGGATTCCCCTTCCCACTCCGCAAACAATAGTTTTACTCGCAACTGAAAGATATTTTTTAATTTCTTTTAGCATTAAGTGTATAGAATTTTACTTCTCCTATGAAGACTCATCCTTTGATTTTTAGGCTTGTAATAGAAACGATAGAATTTGTGAATATGATTTTTTTATTTAATTTTTTTTTTTTTTTTTTGTGTGTGTGTGATGCATATATTAAAATATTTTTTAATCCTTTTATGCTCTTCTATTTTTAATTTAGTAGGAGCTTCAATTGGAAGAGTGATTTTAAAAGGATGTTGATGTTTTGATATTTTTTATGCCTCACGTACATTCACAGACAAGTGTACCATATAAAGTTCTTAGGGATTATTATTATTATTATTATTGTTATTATATTTTATTATTATTATTATTATTATTATTATTATTATTATTATATTAATAGTGATGGGACGATACCCAAAAATACCCAATTCAATTTTTATATTAGATACAATTCCCAAAAAGAAGTTTACTGAGATACAAAACATACCATAGTTCAAACACTTCCTTTCTGTTTAGTTACATTTTATAATACTATAAATATCATTTATATTTAATATTATAAAGTACTATTGCAAATGAAATAGGTTAATAAGTAATAAAAGAGTAAAGACTAAAACTTTATTGTATTGAAAGAATGTAAAAGAGTAACATGTTTCCTTTTTTAAAAAACTTAATACTTAATAATTATGAATAACCATTAACCACAATATATCTCATAACTGAAAGCGAAATTTGAAAATATATATATAGTTCAAAACTAAAAAAAAAAAACCTTTAATTAAATCCTAATTTGCCTGTAAAACAAAAGACAACAAATAATGTTTCAATATATATATATATATATATATATATATATATATATATATATATATATATATATATATATATATATATATATATATATATATATATATATATATATATATATATATATATATATATATATATATATATATATATATATATATATATATATATATATATATATATATATATATATATATATATATATATATATATATATATATATATATATATATATATATATATATATATATATATATATATAACACACACATATGGTGGAGTGGTGTTTACCGCAGGCCACATCATTCAAACACTCACTCCTTCACCAATAATTTCCATTCATTCCTATCCAACGTCAACCGCACACCCTCCCAATTCATCCCTCTACCCCTAAACAGCTCCCTGACATTACTCATCCAACTTCCCTTCGGTCTCCTCTCTCTCTCACCTTTTACTTCTGAAACAAATACTTTTTTGGCCATTCTCTCTCATCGTTCATCCCATATACATGCCCAAACCATCTCAACATACCCTGTTCAGCTCTCTCAACCATACTCCTTCTCCAACCACACATTTCCTTTATTCCAATGTTCCTCACTTTTTCCCAACACCACAAACCGTCCTCAAACCTTTCATTTTGAAAAACTTCTATTTTTTTTTCTCTTCCTCGCTTTCAACCTCCATATTTCGCTCTTGTACATGCCCACCGATACACAACATCCCTCAAGCATTCTCCCCTTCACCTCCTTTGATAACCTTCATCTATTCAAAATATCCCTCAAGCCACCCAACATCTTTTCCCCTTCTCTTATCTTATGCCCAACTTCATCGCCCATACTAACTTCTCCCTCTCCAAAAATCACCCCCATAAACTTAAATAAAGTAATCTTTCCAATTTCTCCATACCCACCCTAATCTGTAAATCATCTACACCCCTCACCCCTCCGTACCCATTTTCGTCCACAGCACTTTACAATTACCCGTATTTACGCTTAAGCCCAATTCATCACATCCATTTACAAACTCATCCACCAATAATTTCAAATTGTCTTGCGTCTCATCCAAAAGTACATCATCTGCATACAACAACACATTTGCATCCCACATATCATGTTTCTCCCTCATTCTCACCCCCCCCCCTTTCCCTACCTTATCCATCTTTCTTACCGCTTTGTCAGTGAATAAATTAAATATCGCAGGAGCCATTACACAACCCTGTCTTAGATCATTATTTACATAAAAAGAAACTCATTTGTTTACTCTCACGCATGCTTTACTATTCTTATATCATGCTCTAATACCACCCCTTATATATATATATATATATATATATATATATATATATATATATATATATATATATATATATATATATATATATATATATATATATATATATATATATATATATATATATATATATATATATATATATATATATATATATATATATATTATATTATATTTGGTATTTACTTTGTAAAATGCTTTATTTTTTAAAATAACCAGAAATGTAAAAATTGATTCCGATTCCATGAAAATCGACGATTCTCCCGATTCTCGATGCCGATTAATCGTCCCATCACTGATTATTATTATTATTGCTACTACTACTACAACTACTACTTAAAAGTTAATAAGTCATCCTCATGTGCAATATGCCTAATGATAGTGGAGTAGGGTTTAAATTAATGTTCGCTGTAGTCGTAATACCAACAAATGTTGAATTCACATGAGAACGATGTTCAGATTAAATAAAATCTTTTCATGCTGGCGTCGATGCAAGAACATTGAAAATTATCTCTTGTCACTTTACATCAGTTCTTGAAATGTAAAAGGATGTAGGAAGTAGTTTTTCTTGTCTTCCATGAAACTGAAAGTGTTCGAATAGCTATAAAAGAGTATATTTAAAATGTGTTTTAAGGAAGGAATTTGGGAAATATGCTAATAAAGCTCTTCATCGGTTTTGTTGCGTATTACAAAAGCGCAGGTTGTATCAACCAGCCATTGCCAGCTGAATTAAATGTGTATGTATCAGAAAAATTAATAAGCAGCTCTTGCCAATTAAAACCAGTATTTTGCTTGTTGGTATTAGCAAAGTTGAGCAACGTTGTGTCTGGGTTATAACCATTTGGGATGAAAGAGTACGTTTAAACAGATGTTGGCTTTCATTTTTAAACATTTTTGTAACATTTATATTTTCAAACAGAGATAAAATGAGGAATTGTATGTGACTACAAAAAAATTTTTTTTTGGTGCGTATCTTTAGCCAATTTCTAAAGCATTTGTAGTACCTGATTTCTGTCGATTGAAGAGTCCTATCAGTTATTAATTGATGGAAATAGGAGTGGTAACGGCCTAACTAGTAATTAGGCAGTATATATATATATATATATATATATATATATATATATATATATATATATATATATATATATATATATATATATATATATATATATATATATATATATATATATAATTAAAATTGAAGCTTTATTTGTAAATACATTAATTGATCTACTACAGTTGTTAACTTTTAAATTATTTATTTGTTTTTAAATTTTTTTGATATTTAAATTTTCATTGTAAAAATGAATTTGTATACTTGAATACTTTTATTAATTATTATATTATAATGAAAACTATTTTTAATACAAGATATTTCTTTATCCTTTTTAGTTTAATGAGAACTGCAATAAGTATTCATTGGTATAATGGGTACCACCTCAAATAGGGAAGAGATTGAGCAAGGTCTTACCTACTTATGAACCGTTCATTTACCCATTACGGATTAAAAAAAGAATGGAAGAGAAAAAGTTACTAATAAGCTTCAGAGATGTCATTTATATTTGTAGACATTATAAATTCATAATTATGGTTTCTGTGGCTGACATGCTGGACGTATTTCATTTATTAAAGGATGCTCGAGGAAAAGCCTAGTGTCAGGAAAGACAAGTAGCCATCTGACGCATTACTTAGTGGCAGTTGAATAAACTCGAAGTGGATCGGCAACTATAAATAGGGAAAAAATATAACTTATAACGACAACCACGCTTCCTGGCAATGTGCTTGGAAGAAAAAAATACTATAAATGCTTGGTGCCTCCAGTCAACATGTAATACTGATATAATTTTGTACACTTCCCTAAAAGTAATAAGGCCACAGGACACGCAGAAAAGCATTTGGGAAAAATAATTAGTTGCTTTGACAAAAGTTCTTTGAATAGTTGCTAATTGCATCTCCCGTTTGTCTTTTAATGTAGTCAGTCCAAACTCCTTGAGGTGTCTGAACTTTAAAATGAAATATATTCTAATCTCCTTTCTTTGAAACTTATTTAAGAAGTTTCTTTATTCATACTGACATTTCTTGGATCTTATTGCTATAAAATTTAATAGTTAACGTCCTTGGGCTCATACTCCGTAACTCCAGTTTCCTACATATACGGCTTGTCATAAGGGTAGTCTTACATTAGATAAATATATGTTTTGAAAATTTAGATTTTATAGATTCCTCTGCTTTTTTTAGTACTATTATATAGTATGCGGAATACAAATGCATGGTACACTAGTAATTGTCTACGGGGAACTCGGACCCCATGAGTGGAGGTAAAGAAAAAGTTACTTTCACTTTTGATTAAAGAGTAAGCACTAATTTAGACCTCATACTTTAGTTACACCATTATCATTTGTTTCTAAGCTGTTTGTGAAACGATCACTAAATCCTATGACTCCATGATTTTAGGGGAGACTGACTGACCCTATGCTCAGTGATTTCTCTGGGAGTTATGAATTTGCTTGAAATCTTTGAGTTTGTAAATTCGTGGAGCAGACTATCACATGATAGTATGCATTCCATATTTTTACCTTCAAAACAAAGTTTGCATAGTTTTGTTAACCCATGTCTGTTTACATGCCGCAAGTCCCTGGGGCATTGTCCAGTCCCTAGATACTTGTTCCTTTTATATTTTATATCATTTATTCCGCCATACTAAAAATTATGAATGAAAAAATGAGTCTTTCTACATCTTTTTCATGTTTGCTAAAACTATTACCCTCTGCTATAAAAAAAAAAAAAGGAATTTTTTATTTTTTTCCTCTGATTCCACTTTAAGCTACTTGGTGTATTCTTTCTTAATTCCCTTCAAATCATAATGTCATATACTGTCTAATACTGTAATCACTCCCAAAGATATTTTTGTGATTCTTATCTTTTTATCTCCTGAACTGAATTTAGTTTGACATTGAAAAGGCGTGCTACCCTAATATAGTATCTCCAGCGGTTTCTAGGTTTTCCTACTAGAAGATGCACCTATTCAGCTTGTTTATGCAAAAATAGAACCCCTTTCCCTCCTAATACCATTATGCCATTGGTCTGATTCTGAAAATTCTTAATTTACTATTAAGAAACTATCTTGGAAACTTATTTCCTATTAGTGGTTTGGCGTCCAGAGTTGGGTTGAGGATGTAGGTTAATCATTGTTTTTGTGCTGGATATATGGAAGCTTTTTTGAAGCAGTCTGGTTCTGGTTTTAATTTTATTTGTTTTTTCTCTCTAATTTCATTTTAAGAATTCATCACCGTTGAAAACACAACTTGACCCAAACTGTATTGACTTTCTTTGATTTAAACCTTTCCTCGTGATATTTTCCTTGATGTAATCAGGTTTCTATAAAGTAAATGGACCTGATGTGCCTCTAAGATTTTAATGCATCACCCTAATTTATGCATTATGCAGGAGTATCATCATCCGCTTCCAGTAATAAATCTCACACATATTTCGGTAGATCCTCGCATAAACTTCTAACTTGACCCAGCCATGCCTCCAGTTATGTCTTAATAACTTTAATCCTTTTCTTCGCATCGAACGGTTGTGTCTATGTTTTTCATGTTATACCTATCTCAAAATAAACTGATCGACTGATTCCTGAACTTTAGTCCTATGTTTCCTTGATAAGAACTCATAGTACTCCTCACTTTCATCCTTTTGTTGTTTAATTTCTTTTTTAAGTTTTTTAACACAGGCAGACATTTCAGAGGTTTGCTATACATTATTTACAGTAAAGTAATAAATATATTCACTCTGTCTTTCCCAATTTTTTTAACCAGAATTTTTTCAAATACTATATATCGAGGTTCCCCGTTATATATTCTTTTCAGAGTCGTGGAGGATTTGCTTTTGTCTTCCAGGGCTGTTGCAACGAGAAAAATTATTAATGCTTAAAAATGCAACAATAAAGACAGAAAATAAAGCAGTAACCTGTAGTTTGGCTGCTATTTACACCTATTCCACCCCCCCCTAAGGCCATTTTGTTTTATGCGCCGGGTCATTAGAATATAACGGCAATTTGAAAGTAATTAAAACTACTCATATAAGACTATAAAGTATTTTGTTCGTTCTAGAAATAAATAGATACACCTTTGTAGAAAGATTTATGATCGATTAAAAAATATATACTTGTCAGTTAAGTAATCAATAATTAACCATTGGGAAGGAAGTAATGGAGTAAGAATTGAGAACTTATAATTGGGGAAATCCGAAATCAAAGGTAAACATGTTCCGATACGACGGTATTTGAAAGTGCAAGTCAGAGAGAGTTTGCAAAATAAATAAAATTAACGGGTGTGTTTCGGATTTTAACAGAATGCGTATAACAGTTAAGTCTGGGCTCAAAGAGATGAGAAGAGAAAGGATGAAACTGTGTAGAAAAATTGTCACGTGAGCTATTCTCAATCGAAGAGACTTGCGACTGGGGAGTTCGAAAGATCAGTGTCAGCTGTAATAGCCGTAGTAAAAGAGAGTGATCCACCAGTTCAACTGCTAGAAACAAATTGGATCGAGGGTTAACAAATAAAAAAAAACTAGATCTAAATCAAAGAGGTAAGTATTTGAAGAATTAGGTCAATAAAAGTAACCCAAGGAAAAGTTTCAGAGCTCTGGTTATTTTAATTGTAAGAATCATTTTTAGGTTATATCACTAAATACATGGACTAATAAAATAAAATTTTCCAAGGAAATGCACCAACTTTTTTTCATCTTCCTTAGATGATCTCCATTGAAAGTCTATATTGTTAAAAAAAAAACAGAAATATATAAAAAAAAACAAAGTCTATTGATGCTGTAAAGATGCAACTTTTTATTTATTTTTTTTATAAATGACATGAAAAATTTTCTCTGACTATTTCGGTTACGGAAAATAAAGCTTCCTACTAGCAATTATAGACGGGAAAAGATGTAAAAGTGGCTATTTAGTTACGTATACAATAAAAGCAAAGATCACTCTTTAAGGAATAGCAAAATAAAGGGTAAGTGAAAAGATATT
>SEYY01000462.1:140000-145000 GCA_009176605.1 Armadillidium nasatum | reverse complement strand
TAGGTTGGAGGAGAGTATTGTGACATGGGTGTGTGGGTAGACGTGTTTTTGCGTAAAATTGGGTGCCTATCATTTCGAGGTGATTCCTTATAGGTAGTATCTTGGTTTCGTTATGTAGGTGTTGTTGAGGGGTTGTGCGTGTGCAGCCGGTGATGGTGCGAAGGGCTTTATTTTGCGTTATTTGGAGTGTCGTTAAGTTTTTGTCGGAGAGCAGAGGGTGCCAGACAGGGGAGGCGTAGTTAATGGTGGGGCGTATAAATTGTTTGTAGATTGCAATTGAGGTTTGTATGTTGTTGTTTATGTCTGTATTGGCCACTGTTTTGAGGATGTTGAGTTTTCTGTTTGCGGCTGAGGTGGTATTTTGAATGTGCTTGGAGAAGGTGAGGTGAGTGTCAAATGCTAGGCCGAGAATTTTTGGGGTTTTGTTGAGGGGTATAGGGGTGTTGTTTAGTAGGACTTGTGGGTGGGTGTTGGATATGTGTTTGTCTGTTGTTATAAGGGTTATGGAGGATTTGTTTGGGGATGCCGTCATCCTGTTTTCTGTTTATATTATATATATATATATATATATATATATATATATATATATATATATATATATATATATATATATATATATATATATATATATATATATATATATATATATATATATATATATATATATATATATATATATATATATATATATATATATATATATATATATATATATATATATATATATATATATATATATATATATATATATATATATATATATATATATATATATATTAGAGGTGGACCGGGTATCCGCATCCGCATCCGCAACTGCGGATATCCGCATCATTTTTCCAATATCCGCAATTGGATATCCGCAACCGCATTCGCATCCGCGGATAGAAAGAAATTACTAAGAGAGACTATAAGTCAGCTGAATCATGTTTGTCAAATGTGATGCCACTTGTTTCAACATTGAAAGTTGTGTTAACAAATGTTATTAAGTCTAAGGGAGTTTCAAGGATGACTGAAACATTAATGAAGGAGGTGAACGACAGATTTGAAAACCTGGAAAATGATGATGCTTATACAATTGCAACCTTTTTAGATCCTAGGTACAAAACAAAATTTTTTAAACCACATGTTTCTCAGAATGTTAAAATCAAATTAGGATGCTTATGCGATGAGATAATAGAAACAGCTAAAATAGCGCCTTTCAAGAAAAAGCAAAAGCTGTCAGATACAAAAGAAACAAAATCTGTTAGCTTAAGCATTGCTAAATCAATGAAAGATCTTCTAGCTTCCAGCAGCGATGAAGAATCACAGTCAGAAGTGTCAAAGAATACAATATCGATTATTGAAAATTATCTGAAACTCCCATGTTTGGAGGCAGATAAAGACCAACTGGTTTGGTGGAGGGATAATTGCAAAAGTTTCCCTTTTCTTGCTGAGCTGGCAAGGACTTATTTAGCATGTCCTTCAACTAGTGTTGCTATTGAGCGTCTTTTCAGTGGAGCAGGCCTCATTTACGACGAAAAGCGAATCAAACTTTCACCTGAAAGAACCCAAAAGCTTTTATTTCTAAAAAATAACTTACCAATTATTAACTTCAAATGGAATATGTGAAACTGTGAAGTGTGAAGTAATACTGAATTACTGGCATATATATATATATATATATATATATATATATATATATATATATATATATATATATATATATATATATATATATATATATATATATATATATATATATATATATATATATATATATTATACCTTTTTCCAAATGGGTGGAGGTTGAGGAAAGAGGTTGGTGGGGTGTTCAAGAGTTGGGTCCCCGTCCCACACCCTGGTAACATAGATTCTGGATATTATATTTAAAATTCCAAGAATCTATGGCAAAAACTCTTAAAAAATTAAACTATCCGCATCCGCATCTGCGGATATCCGCAATTGAATATCCGCAACCGCATCCGCATCCGCATCCGGATAGTAAAAAATTACTATCCGGTCCACCTCTAATATATATATATATATATATATATATATATATATATATATATATATATATATATATATATATATATATATATATATATATATATATATATATATATATATATATATATATATATATATATATATATATATATATATATATATATATATATAGTGTGGCCCTTAATTTTCAACTTTTGAATTTTTTTTTATCCTAACCCCAAATCTTTTTCTATTATGTATATAACTAACATATATAAAATATTAGCTCAGTTGATCAACATGGAGGTAGCCCCTAAAGGTCTTATGTGGGTCATAAGCATGTTCACTTTTTTTTTTTTTTTGACATGTATTTGGTTTACAAATATATATATATTTTTTTTGTGGAAAAAAAAGACTTGTTTTAGTAGGCATCTGCATACCTTTTTCTGTGCTCTGCAACAATTTGTAAAATGTACTGTTTTTCTGTTTCAATTTTTGGTTAAAAGGTTTTGATAATCCGGTATTAATTTCACTCCTCACTCAGCTGTATCGTTTACAACTACAATGCATCTCAATATCTCCAGCTCCACATTGGGAATTTTCATCATCTTGCCATTCAGGTTAAGGGATTCTTTTTAAAGAAAATTTGTATTGATTGCAAAGCTTGGGAAGAATAATTTAGATTCGGCTGTAATGAAGTACGAAAAATCTTTATCTTTTAAACTATTGAGATCTTCAACTTTGACAACGTGTCGTTTTATTCGATTCTCATAAGTGTTATCATCTGTTGTTGTTATTATAGTAGACATTTTTTGCTTAATATATACTGGTATAAATGCGAATGCAGCGGTTTCTGGCGCTAAATACCATAAGGGATTTGCAAATTTTTTTGCCCTAGCACTACTAATATCTCGATCCAAGTCCTTATACTCGATGAATTTTAATAAAAAAATTGTAATCGTGATTTGGAGTTTTAACACCCAGTGGTGCAATTAACCAAGCTCTCAAATAGAGTGTGATAAGAAAAATACATATTCTTCTGATCGAATCGCTCTCTTTTTTTTGGTCAATGTAAATTGATCTTGAAATAAATAGATTTTAAAGGTGTAAATCGCCTTCGACATCCACCGGGCTTGGCTCACAGCTCCAGGAATGCGAAATGAGATTCTTCGTCGTGGAGAACTGCCGAGAAAGATCAATGCCAATTCTAATATTTCCCGATCATCATATCTTTACTGCTTCTAACTTAAATGCTCTTCTAAAAATTTAACATACTTCCACGAACACCCTCACTAACAATTTCTGTCCCACAGCGATATTTTTTCCTGTTTATGGTAGACCAAGTTTCCCTAAATCTTTTAAACAAATTTATATCCGGTCCAGAACTTGATCCCATTAATAGATCAAAACAACTTTTCAGTATTAATTCAAAGATGTGATGTCGACATGGAAGGCATAATAATAGTAATATATATAATGATTAAACATAATCCTGATCAAACATTCTCTTGATATTTATACAGGCACCATTTACTCTGCTGGTGTTGCTTGCTGTTGTATCAAAACACAGTGCCTCTATCTTTTTTTTATGTTTCAATTTGTCACTTCTTGATAAACGGCTATGGCTTGTTCTTCTCCTGTAAATGCTGAAATTTCAGGGATTCCTATAATTGTTCTTTGCCATCAAAAGTTACAAGTATTGCCAGTCTATCTACTTTTTCTACACCACATAATCCTGGAAGAAATTTACTATTCTAGTGTAGCGTCAAAGCATTACAATCTGCTACATTAAATTTCCCTTTAATTTCTGCCTGTCTCTTTTCCCTAAATTCCTTCCTTCGACGTTGAAATAAGGTACGATTAATAATCAAAGTTTTGGTATTATATTTGAAAGATTCTGCTGCGGGCATTAAAAGGTAAACTGCTTTACGATCACTAATTTTGCATGTCTAATGTTTCAGATAGACGTGGAGTGAAAAAATTTAATGTACCTCTTGAGCTTGAAGTTCTTTCCGTCATTGAATCACTTGGGCATGGATGAATATCTTTATGTGAGTCATAAGCATGTTCACTTTCTTTTTCCATCTCCACTATCACTGCTTGACCACGATAACTCAGCCTTGACATTTCGCTCCATTTCTTCATAAGTTCTCTTGAGTTTCCGTTCTTCTTGTTGTTTTCGTTTTTGTTTATATTCTTTATTTATTTTATATTTTAAATGCCATGTCATGGAAATGTCATGGAACCTGGCCGTCCTTTCATACGTTGCATTAATAATGTACTATTCTCTTCATTCTTAAAGATGTTTAACACATTTTCATAGGCAACATCGAATAGATCATCAAATTTATCAGTGAATTTGGTTAGTTTATTGGTTTCGACATCCGATATTCAATTTATTTTCTTCTGTAAATCTGCCCATTCATTATACAGCGATTCAATTTTTTCATTACAGTGATCAATTCGTTTTGTTGGAATGCTTTCCTTTTTCCAAAAACTGAGCATTTCCTTTACGACTAGAGCTGCACTTTCTTTGAGAGAGAATTTAACTACACGTAAATTATAGAATAAAACTCGAAGTACTTGCAGATTGAAATAATTTTGCACCTACAATTAAGTTTTGTATATGTCCGATCAAACTTTATTTGGGAACTTTTACATAGAGAGTGCGAAGGGGCCATAATATTACACTTTCACTAAAATAAACAAAACATCAATTGTATATATATATATATATATATATATATATATATATATATATATATATATATATATATATATATATATATATATATATATATATATATATATATATATATATATATATATATATATATATATATATATATATATATATATATATATATATATATATATATATATATATATATATATATATATATATTGTTGAAATATATTGCCCGATTATTATCATTTCATTATTATCGTGGGCACCACCCCACGAGAGTGGGAAAGGTGAATGGTAAAATAAAAAAAAAAAAATTAAAATAATATATATATATATATATATA
>SEYY01000462.1:127500-132500 GCA_009176605.1 Armadillidium nasatum | reverse complement strand
GTTAAACTCTGCAAAAATTGTCTTAACGAATCGTTGGGACAAGTGGCAAAAATGTCACAAGAAATTTTTTCAGTTATTTTCTTATTAGAAAATAAATCGGTGGAGCCACTTTCTTATTTAACATGCATTTTCTCTATTGAAAATTTTACTGTGACATTTCTGCCACTTGTCCCAACGATTCGTTAGGACAGTTTCTGCAGTGGAGTATATTAACGATTTTGCATTATGTTTTCAAAATGATAAGTAATAAAAATTTGGAGTAATTTGTTATTTAGTTAGGTAATCATGAAAACTTAGTTATTTATCTTTTTTGAAAACAAAGAATACCAATATACTCTTGAACCAGTTCTTCCACCAAAGTGAACTTTAGAAAAAGCTACTGTTGGTGGTTTTTCCCCTCTATAGGAACCAAAATAGACGTCAAACGCCAAAAATTCTTTGAAGGGAGCTGGACACAATAATATAGGCATCATTTTCTTACGCTGCCAGAATTATGTGTGTAGTGTGAATGATGTAATCTAATATCCCTTAGACTATGCCTACTCAAACTGTCAGCTAAGACATCTAATTTAAAACGCTATTTGAAAAGGCAACATCCTGAAATCTTTAAAATAGTAGAAGAAAACAAAGTAAGGTTATACCAGTTAAAACATTTCATGTAACAACCTTCTATTTCAAGGTTATATTAAAAGGTTAGGAACCAAAATAGACGTCAAACGCCAAAAATTCTTTGAAGGGAGCTGGACACAATAATATAGGCATCATTTTCTTACGCTGCCAGAATTATGTGTGTAGTGTGAATGATGTAATCTAATATCCCTTAGACTATGCCTTCTCAAACTGTCCGCTAAGACATCTAATTTAAAACGCTATTTGAAAAGGCAACATCCTGAAATCTTTAAAATAGTAGAAGAAAACCAAAGTAAGGTTATACCAGTTACCTAAAACACTTCATGTATACAACCTTCTATTTCGAGATTTGTAACAAGTCAAAAGGTGACGATATCAATGACAGCTAAAAATTTAAAACGAATATTATCCAATTGGTTGTAAATGAAGGAGTAGCCTTAAAATTCTTTTTCTCTTCGGCATTTACTGGATTAAATGGAGAATTAACCAAAAAGTTAGGCGTTTCTATGGAAACGCATGATGTCAGAAAACGGTGATAAGTGAAGCTGAAAGGCAGAAAAAAGTGCTGAAACAAGTGCTCCAAGGGAATTTTTTTCTAAAAAGGGATGCTTGTAAAAGAGAATAAATTATTATGCAATAAATGTACAATTCACCAACTCAAATAACGAAATAACAACACGTACTTTAGCCGTTCGAGAAACGCAAGAACAACATACATCAGAATTTTAAAGAAATCTAGTTGAGGAAGTTCTCAAAGAATTTGAACTTACTAAAGAGCAAGTTTTAGCAGTTATAACTGATAATGCATCCAACATGATGAATGCGATAGACAAACTCATTGTAAATCCCTCTGAAATAGATAATACGAATTTAGATTGTGAATCCGAAATTTGTATCACTAACCCAGAAAATATTGTTGTAGTTTAGAAATGGAATTAAATTAAGATGTGGAATCTGCTTTCACTGCTGTAAAAATAGAACACATACTGTACTGTACGTACGTTACAGCTCGCTACCAGAGATGGTTTTAAAGGACAAACATGTCCATACTCTATAGCTAATGTGCGCCAAATTGCTGCAACTGCACGAACACAAAAGTTGAAGCTATATTAAAACGTAAAGGGGAAAAGTTGCTATCTTAGTCCAAAAAATTAGGTGGGCAGTACTTACCTAATGATTAAGCGCCTTTTAGAACTAAAGAATACATTAATTGACATGGTTCATCCAGACAATATGACTGATTTTCAGTGATGTGAAGTAGAAAGGCTTGAAGCAATCTTTCGTCACCCATTCTTAGTGACTTAAAGATTACAAGCAGCTGAGTTAACTTCTTTCTTCTTTTATAAAAAGCGGCAAAAACTTATGCTGACATTTTCTCAAATAGGTGGAATAAATTGCAGATGTAATTAAAGAGTCAATAGAAAAACAGATGTCTTAAGGGAGTTTCCATATTACCCAAAAATAATTTACAATGTTGCTTATCCTATCCAGTAACTTAAATGCCAACAACATAATTTTGTGTGAAACGCCTATTTTCGGCCCTTTCGAATAATTCGGTCAGACTTACGAGCCTCGATAAAAGAGGATCTAATTGAAGCCATAGAAACCATACTGTTTCTTAAGTATTTTAATTATTTTGTTTATTTAAATATTATTATTTATTTTAGTATTATTTTAATTATAACTTATTAATTTATTATTATTATTTCGTTATTATTATATATTATAATTGTTATGATTGATATTAATCATCATTATTATTATTATTATTATTATTATTATTATTATTATTATTATTATTATTATTATTATTATTATTATTATTATTATATTATTATTATTATTATTATTATTATTATTATTATTATTATTATTATTATTATTATTATTATTATTATTATTATTATTATTATTATTATTATTATTATTTTATTGTTATTGTTATTACAATTATTATTATTATTTTTTAAAAAATTTTTTAAAAAAAAAAATTTTTATTATATATATATATATATATATATATATATATATATATATATATATTATATATATATATATATATATATATATATATATATATATATATATATATATATATATATATATATATATATATATATATATATATATATATATATATATATATATATATATATATATATCTGTAGGAGGCAAGAAAAACAAGCTAAACATGAGTACAAATTTATATCAATATGATCTTATATTATTTTAAAATTAAATAAATATTAAAAAAAATATTATTTTAAGGAAAAAAAAAATTTCTTTTGATTTCTTTGAAACGTTTTTGTTTAAAAAAAAAAAAAAAAAAAAAAAAAATTTAAAAAAAAAAAAAAAAAAAGCAAGAGAGGAGCCTTATTTAATTTATTGCATGCCTTTAAATAAAAAAAAAAAAACGAGACGTTAACTTAAAATGGAAATTGAATTATATTCAATTTAAATTTATTTTAATAAAACGAGGGTGTGAAGCACAAAAGAAAAAAAAAAAAAAATTTAAAAAAAAAAAAAAATACTGAAAATAATTTTTAATTTTTGAAAAAATTTATATATATATATATATATATATATATATATATATATATATATATATATATATATATATATATATATATATATATATATATATATATATATATATATATATATATATATATATATATATATATATATATATATATATATATATATATATATATATATATATATATATAGTAAAGTTATCACCAACACTCACAGGTAGAGACTAACTCTAGGAGGGGATGTTAAAATAATGAAAAAAATGAAAAATCTTACAATGCCCACCTAGCGGAAAATTTCGGTAGGTGAGCACAGACGGGAGTTTTAATGTAATTGACATTAAATTTAGCAGAAAATTTAAAAATGAAAAAGGAATTCCAGAAAATAGAGGTGACTGGAAATAAGTAAGTATCACAAAGGACAAGCCTGGAGTTGCCTATGTCCACACAAAATTCATGCACAGATAATCCTCCCCTTGTGCTGCAAGGACGACGTAAAGGTGGAAGCATACGAGTGGTCAATTCCTTCGAGCATTTGCCGTTGTGATATCTAAAGAACAGATACAAAGCACAAACGCCACATCGCAAAGACACATGAACAATCTTTGTTTGATCTATTGGTAATGTTAACAATTGAGAAAATTTATAGGAGGGTACAATAGGGAGATAACAATCGAGAAAAATGGAGAATGAGACCATCTCAAACTCCAAAATTAAAATTATATTATTTATTATAATCAAGGGATTTAGCCATAAAAGATGACTTGTTTGAATATATTTGTTGTGTCAATATTTAATTTAGGAAGGGGATGACGAGAGAGAGAAACGCATGTGGGACACTGTAAAATAAGTTTATTTCGTGACAGTCCGGTACATACAAGCTGCTACCTAGGAAGTGCAACTGATAGAACGAAGTCCCAACAATGGTGTGAAGGGTCAACGACCCGCATGTGCAACTTATAATGCCCAACACCTCCTCTTGCTCTGAAGACCACCTGTATACGTTGAGGTAAATTTAATATGAGATTCTGAATGTATTCCTGTCACGTTCCAGCTCCTGGATGGCAAGAGGTGCTGGCACAAATCGTTGAACTTGTCCTCATGAGGCAGTCCTAATCCTAGGTATTCGATATGGTTGAGAACAGAGCTTCGGTTGGTCACTCCAGAACATGTACATCGATCACGCGCAGTTACTACAATGCAATCCTTAGGTGGAACTGACTCCCTGTGAACGAGACATAGGGCATAACATGGTCCTGTAGTATGTAATACAGGTAGTTTGATGCATTCAATGATTTTGGGTGAATAAGGGACTAGAAGGTTATGGGTGCTAAAGAAAACACATCCCCAAAATATTTTAGACTCACTTCCGAACGGCTCGCTAGGTGCTCTATAACATTCACCACATCTACGAAAGACTCCCTCATGACTATCTGTAGATCTCAGGCATACCCAGGTTTCGTCTGTGAACAACGTACTCTTTTGGTCGTCGACGGTCTAATGTACGGGATTCATAGTGAATCACGATAGTTGTTCTTTATGCGCAGAGTGGAACAGCAGCGCGGTGGTAGCTCTCCTAATTGTCATTCCTGATTTATAGAGTCATCGTCTGACAGTTATGTAGCTAAAAATTGCTAATTACCTCAGATATTGGTCACCCATTGCAATCATTACCCTCTTCCTGTTCTTTTCGCGACGTCTACAGTGAGACCAATGTCAAAGAACAGGCTACCATCATATGTGGTTCAATGCACACCGAGCACAGTCATCACATATCTCATACGACGTACATTCAACGCAATTGACGGATGCTGCATGTGAACTAAAACACTATGA
>SEYY01000462.1:117500-122500 GCA_009176605.1 Armadillidium nasatum | reverse complement strand
ATATATATATATAATATATATATATATATATATATATATATATATATATATTACATCTACTCCCAGAGTAGGCTTGTTAGCCTGTAGGTCAGGCCAGCATCTCTCTCTATCTTTCTCTATCCTCCAGAACACGATCATCCATCGATTCTCTCATCTGGGGCATCTGATGTTTTAGAGTTTTCCACTGAAACTTTCCACTCTTCCTGGGTCTTCCTCTTAGTATAGTTTTCTCAGCTTTCCACTCCCATCTTCTTTTAGTGACTCTTCTTTCCTGCATTCTCTCCACATGTCCTCATCATCTCAACTTTGCTGCATCTTTTTGGTTAATCATGTCTTACTCTTACATATTCTCTCGTTTCTTCCACTATATATTCACGTCTTTCCAGCAATAGAGCTTAGAACATTCATTTCGTCTATATTCTATTTTCATCTCTCGTTTTCATACTCTAGGTCTCTGCACCAAACAGCAGACTTGATGTCAGAACTCCTTCAAAGATGACCCTTTTCATCTCCACTCCAATCTGTCCGTCTTTTAAGACAGGGTACACCGCTCTTACTGCTCTACCATATTGTTCTATTCTGCTTGTTACCTCTAGCGAATCTCCTCTTCCTCCAAATATTCCTCCAAGATATTTATATCTTTCCACATTTTTTTATTTCCTTTCCTTCTATCTCCACCCTCAACTCCTCTCCCTCCTCACGACTCACTCTCATTTTCTTAATTTCATCAACATTTATACTTAAACCAACTTTTAATTTACATCAGAAACATATTAGCGCCTTTCTTAGTTTATTCTTATCTTCGCTCCAACACACCAGATCATCTGCGTACTCCATGATTTCTCCGTCAAGGTCCTGAACTTCTTCTCTCACCTCTCTTATTACCACGTCTAAATATGCCACAAAAAAGATGGGTGAAAAAAAACTAAATACCTGCTTTACTCCAGTCATTACACTAAACAATTCTTTTGTTCTCATATCTCGTTCTTGATGTTACATTCATTCGTTTTTATGTATGTTCTCCAAAGAATTTCTCAGTCTTTTTCATTAAGTTGAATGTACAAATCTGAGTTTTTCCTATGTAAAAATGAGATGCATTACAGATCTCCGTAAGCGGCCACCTTGACCTTCATAAAATTATTCAATTTTACTCAGTCGCGCATGCGCCAATTCAATTTTCTTGTTTACCAGAAGTTCACGTATTAAATGGAAGATATAAGCGGCAAGGTTGCCGCTTTCTCTTCAGGTATAATTTATACGTTTGGTGTGTTGTTTAATTTGTGTTCATTAATTTTATATATATATATATATATATATATATATATATATATATATATATATATATATATATATATATATATATATATATATATATATATATATATATATATATATATATATATATATATATATTATACCCAATTTCAAGGGTCATAATTTACTTAATATCTATTTTAATAAATTTTATAGGAAAATAAAATTTAATTCTCAATTCAATTCAATTCTCTCACATGAAAAGTAGCTTCACGCTCTTATCGGATGATAGAAAGGAAGCTAAAATTAAGCTGTATTGTTTGGACGTACAGTAGATGTTGTCATGGAGTTTGTGTTGGTGCAAGATAGGTGTTGGTAAGAACGTAAAAATTATTACCGCTAAAAAATTATACATTTTTTATTATTATTATTATTTTATTTATTTATTTATTTATTTTTTTTTTATTTATTTATTTTTTTTGCAGCGTTTGTAAATATTATTATTCATTTTCAAAGTGTTCTGTTTTTTATACTTTTATTTATTTTTTTTAGTTCAAATTTTGGATTTAAAATAAATTTGTAAGCGTCAAAAAATATAATTTTATTATTCTCAAGATCTTTTTGATAAATAGATTTATTATAAATGTTAAGGGATATTTTTAGAAATTTTCATTTGTAATTCTAAAATTTATATCTGCGCTTTCCCGTACGCACACACACAATATATATATATATATATATATATATATATATATATATATATATATATATATATATATATATATATATATATATATATATATATATATATATATATATATATATATATATATATTATATATATATATATATATATATATATATATATATATATATATATATATATATATATATATATATATATATATATATATATATATATATATATATATATAATATATATATATATATATATATATATATATATATATATATATATATATATATATATATATATATATATATATATATATATATATATATATATATATATATATATATATATATATATATATATATATATATATATATATATATATATATATATATATATATATATATATATATATATATATATATATATATATATATATATATATATATATATATATATATATATATATATATATATATATATATATATATATATATATATATATATATATATATATATATATATATATTTCTCCCTTCCAATTTGTTCTCTTTTAATATATCTTTTTAATACCGTTTTCTGGACAAAATGTATGATACAATTAAACGATTACAGCAATTTCCCGATTAATTATCGAATATATTTTACCCCCACTCATGGGTCGGCAATACTGTGGGCTGAGTACCCAGTAAGAACATGTTCTCCTGCTATGCATGTGCTCTTATTGATATTAATAATAATAATTTATTTTTTTTTAAATTCTTTAAGTCCAATGTTTAAAATTCAATTTTTATTCGATTTATTGAAATAAACTCCATCAATTTTTTATTGCCAGAGAATTTTATTTTAATTTGCGAATTAGTTCTAATCTTTCTTTCGATGTGCGACGTCAATCGACTTGATTTTTTTTTAATTAATTAAAAAAGAAAATTTCGTCGTATATATATATATATATATATATATATATATATATATATATATATATATATATATATATATATATATATATATATATATATATATATATATATATATATATATATATATATATATATATATATATATATATATATATATATATATATATATGGCCAGACTTCACTTTAGCATCCTTAAATATTTCAAAAACTACTAAACGTACGTTAAAAAAAATAACATTTTTGGAATCCTTGAAGAATTTTGACAAAGAAAAATTTGGAAATAAAAAAAGTTATAATAATTTTAATACGTACGCAATTAATAGTTTTTTAGTATGTTGAAAGACATCGTACGTTTG
Organism: Armadillidium nasatum; assembly: GCA_009176605.1. Classification (NCBI taxonomy): domain Eukaryota; kingdom Metazoa; phylum Arthropoda; class Malacostraca; order Isopoda; family Armadillidiidae; genus Armadillidium; species Armadillidium nasatum. Next base: position 119,276 of record SEYY01000462.1, on the reverse strand, counting down.
GCAGCGTCTCTTTTTGTGAGATAAAAATTTCCAATTTGGAGGAAGATAAATTTAGCGACTGAGTAAGAATAGTGTAAAAAAATGTGAAATATATATATATTTGGTGTAATATGGCAGTATGCTTGTATCCAACAGCAACATTCCAGCAATCGGTTAGGCCTGTATACCACGGCAACTTCTGTCGTCAGGTTATGGTAAGTCGAATTAAGATCGTTAAAAAACTAAATAATAATAATAATAATAATAATAATAATAATAATAATAATAAAATATCATTTATCATACACAAACAATTTTTTTTAACTTATTTTTACATCTTTTATAATTTCCTTTACCAAAATTCTTCAAGGATTCCAAAAATGTTATCCATTTTAACGTACGTTTAGTAGTTTTTGAAATATTTAAGGATGTAAAAGTGAAGTCTGACCTATATATATATATATATATATATATATATATATATATATATATATATATATATATATATATATATATATATATATATATATATATATATATATATATATATATATATATATATATATATATCGTGATAGCTGCTACGGTCACCTATTATTTTCAAAATTTAATTTGTGTTCCATTTGGAGAGAAATAAAAAATAACAAAAGACGATCTGTCGCCAAAATAGCGAGTGAACGATTGGCGGGAGTTTGTGAAGAAGTTACATTATTTGGCGCGCAAATTGATGTACACAACTAGATACGTTCACAGCACACATATATTCACACAATCACGAAGCCATCTATAATGGTGTACACAGCTTAAGATAGCTTTTTGTTTTTCTAATTGTTCACAGATACAGAGAAAATGCATTTGCTCAGCTGATTATATATATATATATATATATATATATATATATATATATATATATATATATATATATATATATATATATATATATATATATATATATATATATATATATATATATATATATATATATATATATATATATATATATATATATATATATATATACTATATATTTTATTTTTTTTTTTCAAGCTTGGGAGAATTCCAAGTTATCTATGCAGTACTTGTCATTTATTAGCATTGGTTAGTATTTCGCACTTGTTAGTTTTGTATCTGAATCAAAATTTATTTTAATATTTAAGTACGTTAAAAAGTTCAAAAAATAATTTATGTGTTCGTTCAAAAGTTCAAATCCTTCTTTCAACTTTAACACGACTATATAAACTATATAGAAACAAAATACACTATGTTGTGTCTCTGGTAATTCAACAGTTTATCTTTATTTTCATTTAAAAAAAAAAAAAAAAAAAAAAAAAAATTCTGAATCTTATCAAATCTGTTGGAAGGAAGCAAACTTTACAACCTAATTCTTCAGCAATTACTTTAGTATCATTAAGTATTTCTGTAAAATCAATTTCACACCGAAATCAGTTTAATAAACTCCTTTGCAAAATATATTGCAAAACGTAAGAAATATGATGTTATGTTTGTAAGTATGCTCAAATACGTATAGTGTGCCCCAAACCAGGTTGAATACAGACCAAGTAATACAGAATCATTTGTTCGACAGATGACGTCAGTCAGCGAGTTACGAGTCCTGAACGTTGTTTATTGTGTTTAAGTTCAGCTTCCATCGATTGTATTGGTCACTGCGTTGCAGGAACTGTACGTCATATTACATACAGCAGCAGATATACACCCAAATTGTCCATCCATATGGATAGGCCACGTTACTTTACGAGAGACGAGTGCGTAGGAGCATCCGTCCTTGATAGAAAGGAA
>SEYY01000462.1:95000-112500 GCA_009176605.1 Armadillidium nasatum | reverse complement strand
ATATATATATATATATATATATATATATATATATATATATATATATATATATATATATATATATATATATATATATATATATATCTTATTCTATTCCATACCCTTTAATATTTTTTGCTCGAGTTGAAATTAAAGTAAACAAAGACAATGACGTCATAACAAGGAACATAAATTTGATTCAATTAAAAATTGATTAAAATATTAATAAAATAATAATTATTATTATTATTATTATTATTATTATTATTATTATTATTATTATTATTATTATTATTATTATCATTAATTGAGAATAGCAGAAGTCAGATATTGTTTTTCTCACTTATAACCCTGACTCCATACGTTTTGATTGCCCCCAACTCTTTCATTTAAATTTCAAATTCTTTGACTCGGACTCGGACTCGGACTCGGACTCGGACTCGGACTCGGACTCACACTCGGACTCGGACTCGGACTCGGACTCGGACTCGGACTCGGACTCAGTAATGATATATAACGTTACAAATGTTTGACTAACAGTATTTTGTAAGTTTGATGACGTTAAAACCTGATCTCAGACAACTTCAGTCTCTGATTGGTCGATTGATTTAAAGCTAATAACTTTTTTTTTCGATTGAAGACGAATGGATGACGTCATCTGCTATTATATAATTTCTTCCTTTATTTGAATTTGAGGAGTAGAAACCTACGTCATAATTTCCGGCAGGTAAAAATGCAATTCGATTTCATTACTTTATAATAATAATAATAATAATAATAATAATAATAATAATAATAATAATAATAATAATAATAATAATAATAATAATAATAATAATAATAATAATAATAATAATATATATATATAAATAATAATAATAATAATAATAATAATAATAATATAATAATAATAATAATAATAATAATAATAATAATAATAATAATAATAATAATAATAATAATAATAATAATAATAATAATAAATAATAATAATAATAATAATAATAAAAAACGTTAAAAAAAAAAAAAAAAAAAAAAAAAAAAAAAAAAAAAAAAAAAAAAAAAAATTTGCATCTTTCTCAAAACAACAGAAATCGAGGCACAGTTCCTCTCTTTCTGTGATTTTGTTAAAATCTTCTTCCTCTGATGCCAACCAAAATCACCTCAATTTTTTGACTAGGTAACTTCGAACTAATACATCAGTGAAATATCGAAATTATTAAATTATATATAAAATCGAATTACAACAAAAATAAATAAATATTCGTTTGATGATGCCAGACGTGTATAATCGAATTATTAGTGCCATACGTTAACTTTACAGAACTAGGATGACAAGGATTTTGGAGAAGTTTATCCTTAGGTTCAAAGTCAAAAAATTAACTGTAGAAGAGAAGTTCTAGCTAGTACTTCATCTATCTAGTATTGTGCTTAAATTTTTATCCATATTGCTATCAATAGATTAATGAAGCTTCACTTTCCAGAATCATAAATTTAATATTCTCCCAGTCTTCCTGCTATGGAAGAACTACTACTTATTTAGTAATAAAGTAAGACCCTGTACTGCCCACGTTTGACATATTACGATGCGATTTGAATTTAATATTTATTGACTTACGTTAGTCTTTTAAAACAGTATTATGAAGTAAAGCAGTTGTTTAGAAGATCGAATCTCTTATACTCTCAGTCACAAACTAAAGTAAGTGAAAATTAAACAATGTGTTTCACAGATGCAAGTTTGGCAAGCGGAATGGAAGTTGACTTAAAATGTATAGAGAATCTCAGCCTTCTAATGTCTGATATATTGCTAGAGTCTTCAGTATTAAAGTTGCCCAAAGCATGTTTTATATAACTGGCATATTTATTTACTAATCTCTCTTTAACGAAGAACAGAAATAAAAAAGTACTGAGAAAGTACATAAATTATGAAAATCCTTTCAAAGCTATAGGCAATATTCCTGGTAGTTGTCAAATTTGAAACAGCTGATTTCGTGAATCACTATTAAACTTTTATATAACAGCAATCACATGCAACCATAAATCTAACCACAGAATATTTATTTGGTGGAGCCTGAGCTGAAGTATATGTGCAAGAAAAATTTTTTTATTTAAAAAAAAAAAAAACTACAGATCCGGAGCGAGAGCAAGGAAATTTTAAAAATAATGGAGAAGAAGAATGCAAAAACTCTACCGAGTCAGCAGATTGCTTAAAGTTGGATAACTGTACTTAACTCTATGAAATCCCTGTTTCAAACTGAACAATTTAGTTTTATTTATTTCATTTTCTTTTGATCATGGCATAATCTTCTGAGCTTTCTCATATTTTTAATTGGGACTGATAAATAATCCAAAGAACCCTAACTTTTTTTTTCGCTTTCGGTACTATAAAGAAGAAGTAGCCCATACGTATGAATTACACCAGGTCTAACGAAGCAATTGTGTTCCTATTATGTATCAATTCATTCTTCTCCATATTCTTTCAACTCATTTGTTTTCAAACATTATCGATTATTAAAAATTCGATTTCCACTTTCTCTGAGCTTAAAACTGATTAAGAGTATGGTTAAGGCTGTTTTTCATACGTGATTCTCAAAACATTTGCTTCCTAGCTTGATCCTGCCTTGTTGAATTGTTTTGCCCCTACGTATCGATCTCTACCTTACTTTCAGCTGAAATCGTGTAGTCTTCCACATTGAGCCATAAAAAGTTAACAGCTTTTCCATCTTAATTAACTATTGTTCTATATATCTTTTAATAAAATTTAAAAATCTATTAATCCTTCTATTCCAATCTCTTATCGCCAGTTTTGCTTCCGCAAGGTGATCTTAATTCAGTTCTCTCTTGATTCTCTGCTCTATGACCTTTCGGTAAATTTTTTTCTGTTGTGGCAGAAAGATCGAAAGTTTTCGATAGAATTATCCCAAAGCTTTGATTTCTAAACTTATCTCTTTTTGTATCTATCTTTCTCTCTGTCACCTTTTTTTTCTTGTCAGTCTACAGCAGTTGCTGTAGATGAATACAGTTAATTTTTTTAAATTGGTCATTATTGGAGTTCTTCAAGGTTTTGTTCTATCCTCATCTCTTTTTCTCCTTTTAATTATAGATTTATGTTATTTTATCACTACTTATGTACTCTTATTCTTATAATTCCAACTCTCGTTATTCCATTTAATTTGAAACATTCTCTTCACACAGCGAATAACAAATGCAAAGAAGACGACCTTAGAACGGTGAACATCTGAGCTTTCTCATATTTTTAATTGGGACTGATAAAACATGGTGTTTTCAAAATCTTTAAAACTACAATTCCTTAATCTATCTACTAGACAATCTTCTACATATCTACATCATCATCAAAAACGCACAACTCAAACCTTCGTCTGACCTAGACTCTTGGTATTCCCTGTTATAGTTTTCTTTCTCTGAAAAATTACCTTGTTTTAGGAAGTGTGTGTTCTGAGGTACTTTTAGAATTTCTTTATACTTCCCCACATGCTTATTCTTTATAGCAGTATCGTTCACCTTTGTATGGAGTACGCGTCATATATATATATATATATATATATATATATATATATATATATATATATATATATATATATATATATATATATATATATATATATATATATATATATATGGGTGATTGCACTCATACTTCTATTCCCAGCAAAAAATGCCCTATGAGAATTTACATTGGTGTTCATGATTCCAATAGGAACCCAAAGGTTCCTATAAGAAATATTTACGTACATGAGTTTCCTATGCAATTTTCCGCTGGTCCCTATGGGCATTATTCCTATAAGGCCTTATAGGTTTTATACCCAATGAAACCCACGCTGGAAATTTAAAAATATTTTCATATATAATGTGGCGGGCATATATATATATATATATATATATATATATATATATATATATATATATATATATATATATATATATATATATATATATATATATATATATATATATATATATATATATATATATATATATATATATATATATATATATATATATATATATATAGATATATATATATGGAAAATAAAAACATAACATTCCTTTCAATTAATTTATTTTTCTGTATATTGAAACTGAACGAAAATAACAAAATTTAAATAAAAAATAGTATAATTATCTTTTTTTTTGCTTTATAAGCAAAAAAAAAGATAATTATACTATTTTTTATTAAAATTTTGTTATTTTCGTTCAGTTTCAATATACAGAAAAATAAATTAATTGAAAGGAATGTTATGTTTTTATAATTATATATATATATATATATATATATATATATATATATATATATATATATATATATATATATATATATATATATATATATATATATATATATATATATATATATATATATATATATATATATATATATATATATATATATATATATATATATATATATATATATATATATATCAATAAATTAAAAATTAAATAAAAGAAATAAATAAGTAAATACATTGTATATATGATGGTTGCGTTAGTAGGAAAAATGACCGATAGAGGCTATAGTTTATTTTTTTTGAATTTTGCATTTATTATTTATTGGTTCCTATAAGGTACAATAGTTTTTTTTATATAAGATAATACAATGGTTCCTATAAGCTTCATAGGAAATTCTCCTGCATACTTTATGGGAAAGTTTCCTATGGGGCTTTTGAAAAAAAATTGATTTTATTATACGACTGATCCTCATAGGAAACAACGTGGGTTCCGACAGGAAACAGGCGCATTGGTCCTATAGGAGCCAATAGGAAATTTTTTTTGCTGGATTCTTCAAAATGTGGAGTCTAGAGGTTTTCGCTTCCTTAATTTTTCTATTTTCATTAATTCTTTTCTATATCTTCGTTATAGAACTTGTGTCACACGTCTTTGTATTACAACAGTTACAACTTACATTGTTTTGTTGAACTGTTAAAAAATGCATACCTTCTCCTTTGATGAGGCGTAAAGTCTCTCCACACAGTCTCTCTTCCTTTCTTTGTGTAGATCTCCAACCCCTTACTTAACCTATATGCTCACTCTAACAAGTACTCACACTGCAAAAATTGTCCTAACGAATCGTTGGAACAAGTGGCAAAAATGTCCCAACAAATTTTTTCAGTTATTTTCTTAGTAAGAAAATAAATCGATGAAGCGACTTTCTTATGCTTAACATGCCTTTTTTCTATTGAAAATTTTACTGTGACATTTTTGCCACTTGTCCCAACGATTCGTTAGGACAATTTTTTAGTGTAGCTGTGAAAGTCTGGAACAAACTCCCTTTATTATTATTCACAGTTTCCTTTGACTAAAACGATTGCAAATCTGAGTATGTCGGCATTTGATCTGAATCATACCCATTTTGGGTCTTTCTACCAACTTTGGTGAATTAATGTGGGTCTCCGGCCTTCACCCTACTGGAGGATATATATATATATATATATATATATATATATATATATATATATATATATATATATATATATATATATATATATATATATATATATATATATATATATATATATATATATATATATATATATATATATATATATATATATATATATATATATAGTTATATATCATTTGTGGAGTTACGCAGCCGGATGGGGCACAAAAGATGTCACTTGCTCATCTTGTGGGTTCGAATGTCAAGCAGCCTGTGGTACGAGGCATTTCAGGGCGTGTTGTTTCAACTTTCAGAGGAAGCGTAGATCTACACTACCTCAGAGGTATGAAAGCCTATTTATATATATATTATATATATATATATATATATATATATATATATATATTATATATATATATATATATATATATATATATATATATATATATATATATATATATATATATATATATAGTTAAAGCACCAGTATCTATAAAACCTTAGTTGTATAAAGAAACATAAGGTAAAAAATTTTGGAAACATTTATTAGAAACGTTTCGTTTCTGTAGGGATTACTTCTTTGGATTACATAAAGAGTAATAAAAGGGTAGTGGGATTCATTCACATGTTTTTGAGATCCTGGTTCGAAGCTACAAGCGGAGTAAACAATTTATTTATGAAAATTTATTAAAATATTGAACATAAATAATTATTTTAATTTATGAAAAAGTTATAATAATTGAAATTTTTGCAATAATCAATATTTTAATTTGTATATATATATATATATATATATATATATATATATATATTATATATATATATATATATATATATATATATATATATATATTATATATATATATATATTATATTATTATTATTATTATTATTATTATTATTATTATTACAGATTATACAATGAATTAGAAGATCAGTATACAAACTACCCTATAGTAGGGGTAGGCGACTGGGGTTATTCGCCTTCATCCTTGAGCAAACCCGAAGAAATTCCGCTTCTGAAGAAGGGAATAACAGAAGGCATCAATTCCGGAACAGACTCGAGCGATTGGAAGCAAGAAAAAACGGATAAAAATACTTATAGTCAAAAACCTCAATTTGGGGATTTTGATTCTTTTAAGGGGAATTTGAATACAGTCAAGGGGACTTTGTCTCTTCTTGCCAAATTACAACGAGACCTTCAACACTAAAATTAAAGGAACAATGAAAATGTGATGAAATAAATAAATAAAATAAAATAAATAAATAAATAAATAAATAATAAAAAAAAACTAAAATCAAAGTTACAAAATATTCAGAATAAAATATGAATAAATAATTAAATTTTCATGTGATTATATATATATATATATATATATATATATATATATATATATATATATATATATATATATATATATATATATATATATATATATATATATATATATATATATATGTATATTTTTTGTTAGCGGCTATATATGGCTGGAGTCGCTATCACCTTGTAGATATTTTAAAATAAAATCTTTAACCAATCATCTTTTTAATCTTACCCTTCTAATATATATATATATATATATATATATATATATATATATATTATATATATATATATATATATTATATATATATATATATATATATAATAACATATATATTATATATAATATATATATATATATATATATATATATATATATATATATATATATATATATATATATATATTATATATAATATATATATATACTCGTATTATCATCCCTGATGGAGAAGTTCAGAGACGTATGTGAAATCCGTTTGACTTTTGAAACCAAATTCAGATCCCTGAAATTTAAATTCATCAAAAGTCGTCTTTTGAAAATATTGTTCTATCACCTACTAAGGATTCTATCTTTCATTTCTGAGGGTCTAGCTTCCTATTCATCGCTAATCCATTCTTCTAACCTTGTCTTTGCCTTTCATTTCGAAAGCATTTTAACCAGACATTCTAAAAGCTGCTTGGGAGATAAATTTGGAGCAACTGACTTCTGGTGTTTACAATATTTTTTTTAAATTTTTTTTTTAATGTGGCGTGGAACATAATGGTTGCTCCAATGCCTCAGAAACTCAGTTCCTCCCCGCCTTTTCTCAACGTAATCTTCCACACATCTATAAAGCATCTTCTAAAGAAAACAACCTATATTTTTCATTGTCCTTAATATTTTTGATATTTCCATTTCTATAGATCGTCCTCGAAAGATTTGTATTCCTCTCACTAAAAAATACTTCTAAGAGCTTAGATATTTGGAATGCTTTCAAAACTGCTTCAGCTGCTTGATCTGTACGAGCGTTATCTCTCCTTGTATAGAGTATATATTTGAAGAAGTTCCGCTTCCTCATCTTAAAGAGTGGATTCCAATAATTTTTGTTCCAATAGAAACTCTCACTCTTTTTTCTTAAATTATTGTTTTTTTTTTTTTATTAAAAAGGTAAATTTGTAAAACTGTTTCTTACAAGTAACGCCTTTTCTGTGTTAAAAATTTGGGAATTTTTGTTACTCTCTCGAAGATTTTATGTAGTGCACCATTAAAGCAGAGAAAGTCTTGGTTCCCAGTATTCCTCATTTCCCAGAACCTTAACACTTTACAATGTCATGTGCCGAGACATGTTGGGATTTAAAAGGATGAAAGGAACTATCTTCAAGTCTCAGCAACTGCTAAGGAACAACTGGAAAAGAAATAGTTATCTGAGAAAAAGATATACAACGAAAATGGGAGGGTTTGAAATCAAAACTCTTTGTCACACCATCGAAATATTTCAGTATGTTCAACACCATAGAAATAGAATTTTAAAAATGCCGAAGAGTTCACATATTACTCAATGCGCTACGAATGGTTTTCGCAAGCTTAGGGCTTGTAGATCGCTCTTCGGAGGGTAAAACATTCGTCGATGTACAACTTATTTGGGAAGAACTCACTAACCAGTACCTTAAAATGACATTAAAAACTTGTTTTTTTAAGGCTTTTTGGAGTTCGCGAACAGTTTGTAATGTTCACATATCACTAAAATGTAATCGATACAAACAACAAAATATTTCTTTCCCATATACTAAACATTCTTCTTAAAATATATATTCACAAGAAATCTGGTTCAACACAATAAGAACACAAAGAAAGTGCTTCTCAGGCTCATTCTTCAATAGAAGTTAATATGCGGCTGGTTTGCCGCTAGCTGTAGTCCTCAGATTCATGAATATTCAACTTACTGACAAAATGGCACTGTCAAACAGCTTCAAAATACCCTAGCATGATTCTACACGAGCAATTATACTGCTGCGATTCTGCAGTTCCTACGTGTGCAGAACAGTTTTAAAATGAAAGTTTGCGGTCACAACAACGCCAGCATAAGTAACGTTGAAAGCGCTTGCCTATAGTCTAGATGAAAAACAGTTTGAGGGTTGCTTGTAGCAGTAAGGAAACGACATTGAAGGATGACAAATTTAGCAAATATTTCTCAAAACTATCAACCTCGAAATTTTGCGTCATCATCTTCTCAGATAAATAATACTTGGTTGCTGAGTCCTAATTTGGTTATGAGGAGCCGAGCCAAATTTCTAGTGTGAGGAAACGTAATTTTGCTCATTTTGGAAGTTTTCTTTTCCTTCGTTTTAGGTTTCATGCATGGTAAGTCCGTTTTTAACTACTTTTTAGATACTTTCCACTGAGTATTGTAACCTCCAGATTTTTAGCCATCCAGAGCGTAGCGTTTGGTTGACGAGTCCTAATATAGGTTTTCGGAGACGTCATTCGTATATGCTGAGCAGAAGTCTGAATGAAACAAAAAAAATTTTTTACGAAAGTTTTATAGTAAATAAAGGAATAAATAAATAAATAAAAATAAATACTCAAGGAGTTTTTACACTCACGTCTGGCAAGCATCACACTCACTCAGACTATAATTCTAAAATAATGCGAAGTCAAGGGCATCAAAGATGCCCAGGATGGGGAATCTTCCCAAGGTTTTCCATCATTCACTCATCAATTTGGTATTGAGTCTTAAATAATTATCTAGATACTGTCACTTATAATCTGATTCCCAATGATTTTCCCAATTGGTTTCTCTAAAATTCTTTGTTTTTACTCTAATTTTTAAATTTTAGAACAGCACGTGCCTTAAATAGACGTCTTCTCTTGATCTTGACTAAATTCAATTATTTCAGTAACTTTTCATCCAAAGGCAGATAGATGTCTAGAATATGTTAGCAGTTATATCTGCTTTCGAGTTGCTGCCTGTATTATGAAAGAGAGAATGTTTGTTCTAAAGGTATCAAATCTCAATTCCTTCATTTGTATCTGCTAAACGTAGACTCTTACACAAATATATTTTAATCAGCAACAAATAATTCAAACTTTTATTGTCATTTATATCTTTAGAGTTTCATTTCTTGTATTTTTCTTTGAAGAATAAAATAGTTTCTCTCACTATAACTATCTTTTACGAGGATTGGTGTTTTGAGACGCCTTCAAACTTCACACCAACCCTGTTATTTGTTCTGAATAGAAATGTCTACCGCCTTACACAGTATGCGTCACATACTGGACTACACCGTCTCACATCCTTCTTAAAAGGTTCATTTCTAAAATTTTAAGTCTTATCGATCTCCCAAATCGTCCTTATTCTCCCCGATCTCTTTATAGCAGCAGTATCGGTACACCACCTACTTCCTTACTCTCCTTTTGAACATTACTCTTTCAGCTCATTAGTCGTTACCTACTTTAAGAAGATATAGTGTGCCACATTGTTTAATCCATATTATTCAGTTTTCCGACCCTCAGACCTATCGGATTTGCCCATTCCCATACTTGTTTTGTCTATAACACCAAATAACGGAGCATATAGTACTTTTTATTTTGGTTTATATCAAGTTTGACGCCCCTTCTTCCATACATCTGGGCTTTGTCGTAGTTTATGTCCCTACTTTTTTAATACGTCGTACAACATGAAACGAAAGGATATAAGAGTAGGGAGGTCATGACGCAATGAAGAGCTTTCGGAGAGAAGAAAAGTCATATCCACGGCAACGGTACATCATTGCAATTTTCCCTTTGAGTATTCTTCAACTATTTAAATTCAATTCAACTCTTTACGAGAGTTAAAATAGAAGATTCACAAATATGTAAATTTGTATTTGGTAACTCCTCAAGACTAAATTTGATTCAATAAAATAAAATTCTCAAAATGGTCTATAATAATAACCTGAGATAAATTCATTTTGTTTTTCTTAGTTATTTTATATATAAACTTAACATTCTTTTCACAACATATAAACTTAAATCGTGAAAATAAATATTATTTTCGTTCTCATATATATATATATATATATATATATATATATATTATAATATATATATATATATATATATATATATATATATATATATATATATATATATATATAATATATAATATATATATATATATATATATATATATATATATATATATATATATATATATATATATATATATATATATATATATATATATATATATATATATATATATATATATATATATATATATATATATATATATATATATATATATATATATATATATTATATATATATATATATATATATATATATATATATATATATATATATATATATATATATATATATATATATATATATATATATATATATATATATATATATATATATATATATATATATATATATATATATATATATATATATATATATATATATATATATATATATATATATATATTATATATATATATATATATATATATATATATATATATATATATATATATATATATATATATATATAGATATATATATATATATATATATATATATATATATATATATATATTATATATATATATATTATATATATATATATAATAATAATAATATATAATATAAAAAAAAATAAAAAAAAAAAATAAATTATAAAATAATATAAAAAAATATAATATATATATATATATATATAATATATATATATATATATATATAATATATATATATATATATATATATATTTATATATATTTATATTATTATAATTTTTAAAAATTTAATATAAAAATTTATATAAAAATAAAAAAAAATTTAAAAAGAATTAAGAATTTTTGGAAAAAGTGAAGTAAGGAATATTCAGGATGTCAGAAAAAAATAATAAAAAATAATAAAAATTTTTTTTGGTTGAAACTTGAAAGAATAGAGAAAAAATTTTAATTAGCATAAATTTTATTTTTTTCTGTCTTTTGGTTTTATTTCTCCTTTGTTTTTTTTTTTGTTTTTTTTTTTGTTTTTTTTTCTCCTTTGGTTTTTGTTTTAGTTTTGTTTTGTTTTTGTTTTTTCTCTTTTGAAGTTATTAGCAGTTTATCAATATTGAGCAATAATTATAAAAAAAAGGAAAAAAAAAAAAAAAAAAAAAAAAAAAAAAAAAAAAAAAAAAAAAAAAAAAAAAAAAAAAAAAAAAAAAGTTTTTTTTTTTTTTTTTTATTTTTTTAATTTTTTATTTTACTTTATTTATTTATTTATTTATTTATTTAGTTTTGATTTATTTATTTTATTATATTTATTTATTTATTTTAATTTATTTAGTTTTTGATTTATTGGTTTCATTTGTGAATTTTTTTGGAGAGGAGATTAATAATAATAATAATAATAATAATAATAATAATAATAATAATAATAATAATAATAATAATAATAATAATAATAATAATTATAATAATAATAATAATAACAATAATAATTATTATTATTATTATTATTATTATTATTATTATTATTATTATTATTATTATTATTATTATATATTATTATTATTATTATAATTATTATTATTAAAATTATATTTTAATTTAATATTTTATTTATAAAGATCATAAAAAAAAGTTTATTTATCAATATAGCTATTAACTGATATTCCCACACACAGACACACACACACGCGCTATGCATACACACAAACACATACATACAAACAAACACACTCACACACAAACACACACACACACATATTTATATAATATAATTTATTTTTTTTTTTTTTTTTTTTTACACATCACCACCGCTCACGGGCAAAGCCCTATTCAAGGAGGGGGGCGCTATATATATATATATATATATATATATATATATATATATATATATATATTATATATATATATATATATATTATATATATATATATATATATATATATATATATATATATATTATATATATATATATATATATATATATATATATATATATATATTATATATATATATATATATATATATATATATATATATATATATATTATATATAATATATATTATATTATTATTATTTATACTCTCTCACAAGGGTCTTAGTCTGAGCCCCCCAAAAGTGATTCTGAACCTCCCACCACACACGAATACACACACACACACACACACACACACACACACACACACACACACACACACACACACACACACATCGCTGGGTCCACGGGGGCCTTTTCGCTGTCACTGTACACAATGCAAAAAGCCGGTTTGGGATGTATGCTTTGAAGATGCGAATTTATCTATCTATCTATCTATCCATCTATTTAGGTATTTAGCTCCTTCTGTTTTCTTTCTCCTTTTCTATTTCTTTCTATTTCTCTTTTTCTTTCTCTCTCTTCCTCTCTCTTCTCGCTCTTTCTCTCTCTTTTTCTTCCTCTCTCTCACTCTCTCAATTTCTTTTCTAATTACTTTATTTAAAATCTACGTTCTTAGGATTATAACATAAGTGTAGTTGTTGAAATTAATTTTTAAAAACAAAAAAAAATTCAATTAGATTTAGGAAAAGTTTCATAGTTTATGCCAACATTCAATCAATTCTAACGGATAAAATGGTTACTATTTTGGATTGGAAAGAAAAGGACGTCATCTGAACGAAAGATATATGATTTGAGTGGCTTCTGTTTGGACTAAATGATATCAAGGTCTAATTCCTGAGGTTAAGACCTTGAAAGGATCGTAGGGTCAAATGCTTTTTTCCTTGATGCGAACTCTAATGAATTTGTTATTTTGATTTAATATAAAAATTACACTTGAAAATACGGAATTTCTTTATATAATATAAATTCCCATTTGAACTCTATTTTCAAATATTTAAAATAAGTATCTCTCTCTCTCTCTCTCTCTCTCTCTCTCTCTCTCTCTCTCTCTCTCTCTCTCTCTCTCTCTCAGAGAAAGAGAGGTTAGAAGCTAGATGAAAAGAGAGGATTACTCACACTAACATGGTGAAAAACATTTTTGGGAGCGATTAACACACCACAAACACACACACACACACACACATATTTATATATATATATATATATATATATATATATATATATATATATATATTATATATATATATATATATATATATATATATATATATATATATATATATATATATATATATATATATATATAATATTAATAAAATAAAAATATTAAAATGTTAAAAAAATAAATAAATAAATAATAAATAAAAGTAAAAATAAAAAAAATAAAAAATAAAAATAAAAGTAAAAATTTTTATTTGTTTTTATAAAAAAATACATAGTAATAACTATTAAATTTTATCAATATATATATATATATTATATATATATATATATATATATATATAATATATATATATATATTATATTATATAATATAATATATATATATATATATATATATATATATATATATATATATATATATATATATATATATATATATATATATATATATATATATATATATATATATATATATATATTATATATATATATATATATATAATATATATATATATATATATATATATATATATATATATATATATATATATATATATATATATATATATATATATATATATATATATATATATATATATATATATTATCTAATATATATATATATATATATATATATATATATATATATATATATATATATATTATATATTACTTTTAATATAATCAAATTAGAACCTTAATTATTAACACAAAATGACATTTTATATTTTAGTTAAATAAAAAACAAAATGGAAAAAAAAATACAAGCTTCGGCTTACTTTTAAACCTAGAAAATACAACAAAGATCCGTATAAATACTCTTTCTCTAGAAAAGTTGCCCTCAACATCACAAACGGAATCGTTGGGCTGATCAGTGTCCTGTCGTTGCTTCAAGAACTCCAAATCTACTAACATTCAGGGAAAAAATTAATCTACGGCAGTAGTAGAATCTATCAATTTATATTATTAATCGAGGAGTAGCTAAATTTACTCAGTTCGTTAAGTAAAAACATAAGTCCATCAATGGCTCGATCAGGTTCAGCTCGCTCAGCAGTAAAATAAAGCTTTCTCACCACTTTCTCACCATACTCCTGTAGGTGCTAGCACCTGTCAGCTGTCTCGAACAAGACATGAGTTTCTTGAGCAAGGCAATCAGTTGGTGGCTTGCTAGGCCTATCCAAACACACTGAACCACTTTTATTATAGGTTACCACCTTACCAAAATAAAGCTGCAGACCTTAATGTTTATCTTGCCAGCAATAGTTATCACAATAATAAGAACAACTAAATTACTAAGACTTATTACCAAGACTTATATGACTGACTATATTAGACTCGCTAATAGACTGACTATAATTTTCTGACTTTCCAACGGCGCACCTCTGTGTGTGTGGGATTGATTTTTACTTTTTCATTACAATAACATCGTCCCTTTTAAAGAATTAACATATTAGAACTTTCGTATTACACTTTTACATTTATTCTTAGAAATATGCTTACATACACACACATATTTCTAAATTAATTTTAGCAATATATAGGGTGTCCGGGGAGGAATCTGCCAATCTTCAAGATTGTATTACGTTAGTCATTTGAAGAAACAAAAGTTATATCAACATAGGTCGAAATCGGAAAGGTGGGGGAGTTATGGCTTATTGAGGGAAAAAAACAGGTATGTAAAATGTGCACCTTCGTTACAAAATTGTAAGGAGTAGACCTTGAAAATAATTACTAAACAGTGTTAGTCGTTGATCGTTTTAATGTCATTTGTAAATGAACACAAGTGAATACGGTTGCTAAAAAATGTTAATCATTGTTACTATCAATTGTAGGTGAACATTGTGGTTAGTTTACACATGCTTTCGACGTTTACGAATGTTGAATATGCAGATATGCATTACATTTACGGCTTTTGCAATGGTAACGCAAGAGCTTCCGTTCTGGAATCGACGTTTCCCACAATTCTATCCACTACCAAATAGACAGGTATTTATCGATACACACAGACGACTTCGTGAAACTGGATCGTTTCAACTACATTCAGAAATGGTGCCTGGTCGACTAGAACATGTAGATGATGTACTTCAGAAGGTACAACGCAAACCCAGATTTACTACTCGCAGAATTTCTGCGTGTCTTTGAATTCCTCGCACTACTGTGTGGAGAACATTGCACGATGACGGCTTTATATCAATAACATGTACAAAGAATTCAAAATCTTTAAAAGGATGACTTTGATCAACGAAAAAATTTTGCCGATGGATTATTACTGATCTCGAACATACGAGAGGCATTTTATTTATCGTGGAGGTATTCATAATGCTAGAAAGAATCATGTACTAGTTCATAATAATCTTCATGCTACGGTTGAAAGCAACTTTCAACACAGGCTTCTTGTGAAAGTGTGGTGAATGCTTCTAAGTCTGCCGAAAAGGTAGGGACCGTAAAAGCCGATGGAATGGGTAGGTTCATTCCATCTTCAACTACATCTTTTTCTCCTCAAAACCCATGGTTCGATGGTTTTTTCTCTCATGCCATTCATGAAAGAGACAGTGCTTATCGTGCATTGAAAAATTTTAATTCTCCTATCACTCTTGCTAATTTTCATTCAGCTCGGAATCGTTGTAGGGATATTATTCGACGGGCCAAGCATGCTTTTACTAAAAGGAAGTGCGCTAGCCTCCTTGGTTCTCCTACTGATAAAAATTTCTAGCCTCTAGCCAAATACATATCTAACGACTTCTGTAAATCTGCCTTCCCTCCTCTTATTCGTACAGATGGTTGCGTTGCTAATACTCTTTCTGAAAAGGCAAATCTCTTTGGCCTCCTTTTTTCCTCTAATAATATCCCTGAACGAATTCCGGCTCTCCTCCTCCTACTCCTAATCATCTCAGGTGTCTCGTGTCATCACCTGTGATTTTACATGATCAGGTCTTTTCCTCAATGCTGGAAGCGCGCATATGTCCAGCCGATCCCAGAGAAGGAATAACTGCTCTGATACCTCTAACTATCGTCCTAAAGCTCTCACTTGTGTTACTGCTTAAAATCTTTGAAACTCTCCTTAACTCTCATTTCCTGGATCATCTTGAGTCTCAAATCATCAGTACGGCTTTCGACGTTCAAGGTCTACTGGTGACTTACTTTCCTATCTTACTGATTTATGGTCTTCTGCTCTTAGGGCTTATAGAGAGTCTTGTGTGGTGGCGCTTGAAACTTCCAAGGCATTTGGCTGGGTGTGGCATGTGTCATTACTCTCCAGGCTCCCTTCCCCTGGGTTTCGTCCTTCTCTTTGCTTACTTTTGTTTAGTTTTCTCCCATATCGTTCCATTTCGGCACTTGTTGATGAAACCACCTCCTTTTCTATCAATTGTGGTTTTCCTCAGGGTTCTGTTCTATCTCTTTATTCTTACTTTTCATCAACGATCTTCTCAGCTAAACTTCTAACTCTGTTCATTCTTATGCGATGATTCAACTCTCCATTCTTCTACTCATTTCAAATCTGCTCCCTTTGCTTCTCGTCTTCAACTCTATCTATTGCCTATCTGGACTGCATTTCCCGGTGGGGTCACTTCAACCTTGTGAAATTTAACTCTTTAAAAACTCTTCTTCACATCTCCCTCTCGGAAACACCTCTCAACTTTCCTATCTTCTTCGATGGCTCTCCCATCTTACCTGTAAACAACATTAACATTCTTGGCCTAAATATAAGCAATGAACTTTCTTGGAAACCTCATATCACAGTGATTGTTATGGCGGCTTCAAAGTAGCTGGGAATACTGTTCAGAT
>SEYY01000462.1:70000-82500 GCA_009176605.1 Armadillidium nasatum | reverse complement strand
TTTGTTTTTTTTTTCTCTCTCTCTCTTATTATTTTTCGAAAAGATAAATAGTTGAATATATATATATTTATAAAATAAAATCCTTTATGCTCCTTTTTATTTAATTAAGAGTAAAGCTTTAAAATTAAACATATGAATTTCATAAAATATTAAAATAATTAGCTATTTTCTTCAACTTAGAATGTTGAACGTATACCTAACAGTTAATTACGTAATCCCAGTAACATCACGTTTTTCTGTGGATATCACACAAGGCATATTCGCACGACTTGGTGTGTGTAGACACATACATACACACGCGCGCATATTATGAGAGTTTTTTTTTGTTTTGTTTTTTTAAATATCTCCTGCTGCCTTCTTATAGGAAACTTTTCCAGTTAGTTAGTTAAGATTTTAACTTCCATTATAACTAAACTTTATGATTTAAAATTATCTTAATTTCATTAAAGAGATATATACCCATAAAAAAATGTTCGTAGGTTTTATGGGACTACATGTAAACCATTGGAAGCGACGTAGGTCACATAGGTTTTTCGGCATATAGTCGAAAGTCGTATTGGTAATAAGTCTCATAAGAAAATAACCTATGGCTTTAAGTTTGACTTATGTATACGCAAAGGTTACACCTATTGGAATTTGTCGCTCCCAATAGGGCTCCCTCTCTCTCTCTCTCTCTCTCTCTATATATATATATATATATATATATATATATATATATATATATATATATATATATATATATATATATATATATATATATATATATATATATATATATATATATATATATATATATATATATATATATATATATATATATATATATATATATATATATATATATATATATATATATATATATATATTATATTATGTATCTTATAAGTCTAATTTATTTTTTCGAAATTTAACATACCCTATTTTTAATTTTATAATGTAAATAACATAAATACTTCTAGGTCTCTAAAATCTAGAATTTAAAAATTTAATTATAGTTACAAAAAAAATCTAATTCGTATGTTGTGTTACGGCACAGTACAATAATTCAACTTACAGATAATCACGTATTTTAACGAGATAAATTAATATATTTTTTTTCTCTCTCTGTACTAATTTTCAGAAATATTATTTATTATTTTAAATCTTTCAAATACTTGCTGGGAAACCTTGCGTAATTTTAATGTATCTAAATGTATTTACTTTAAATGTGATTAAATTATAAATAAATTATATTATGTAATAATAAAATTTGCAAATGAAATTCAAAATAATTGCTTAGTTCAACATAACTTGTTTACTTTAATTTTATACTATGTTATATTAACTTTAATTGTAATTACTATTTGAGTTATAGTCAGCGGTCCCATGCAGCCTTAATCCGTCCAAGACACTCTTCAGGACTCATTGAGATTCAATACAAAGTTCAGTCTCCACACCATTATCTGTCTTTGGCCCAGAGGGTTGCTCCAAATATTCACATAAAATCGTAATTGGTTTATTATAGGAAAAATGTTTATAAATTCTTAAACTCTATTTCTTTTTTAAGGCAGCTGCACGCATTTTGTACTCTACTGGCATTGTTTTCTTTAATGTCATATGGGAATATTGATTTTGATTACTCCAAACTATTCTGAAATAAAAAAAAACTAAAATGTGTCCACAGATATCTGTATAAAATGAAATTATCTTGGATGGCCCCTGACTTCAGCTAGGTCAGTCCTCATTATAATTGCCACTGCAATATTTTTTTCAATTACGGAAATAGAGATAGTCTTTCGCTTCCCTTTTTTGTGCTATTTGGTATGTTAGCGAATTTTTTGCTTCTTCTGAACATATTACGAACTTTCGATAAAATGTGACACAGATTAATTTTTAAACTTCTACTTTAAGTATCTATAATTTTTCCTTCGATTTAGATTCTCCTCTTTATATAGAAGTAGATGTAGATGGACAACCATTCAGTCTTTAAATCTACCAATAGTAGTGTCCTTAAAGCTTTTTTCTTCTTCTATATTTCTCCTCATTACCTATCAATTTTTTTAAAGTTTGAAATTTGATGTTTTAAGAGTGCTAATCGTGAATAGAAGTCAAACTGTCGAAATTTTAAGAGTAAAATTGGGAATTGGGACGTTATATTTTTTCGCCCTATTCGGCAACTCTGCTATATGGAAACCTTAATGGCAGTACAAGGATAGTTTAGATACATAGTTATTTACGTATTGATTATTATTATTACATGTTTATATGAATCGCGTTTTTAAGTCTACTTTGGCACTGTAGCCTTTAGATCTCGACATAACTAGTGGCAGTTATCCTTCTAATAACCCATTGATTAACAAATTTTCAAGAAGTTGTGATTGCTTAGCTTTTAATACTGGTAGGGACGCTTAGTATATAAGTGATTTTATGGTTTGATGGTAAAGGGATCAATAAAAGTTTGGCACAGGTACAGTCGTCAGCAGAAGTTCGTTCCTATTAGGCTGGAAATAAATATTTATATAAAATGGAGATCATTTCATAAAAGCTCTATTTTGAATAAAAAGAAAATAAAAACATTGAACAGGGCTTAATTGAACTGTGATTGGCTGAACCTGAATTGATCTCCATTTTATATAAATATTTATTTCCAGCTTAATAGGAACGAACTTCTGTTGACAACTGTACATCCCTATCTATTAAAATACCTAACAACGTCATAAAATACCTATTTATATCATTCATACATTTCAAGCTACATTTACTTCGATTTTAAATAATTTATGTGGAAATTTTCAAGGAGGCATCTATAAATCGACATTATGCACGAAAAAACAAAATCGTAAATAAAAAACGGGTTATGATGCACAAAAAAATTAAAAAAGCAAAATAAAGAATTATAAAAATAATTATTATAAAAGACTAGTGCGACAGAAACACTAAGGCAAATTTTACTTTATAATTCAATTTAATATGTAATCATTTAATATTCTGAGTAATAAAAGTTTCCTTCCTAAACCAAACGATAACCAGATTTTTGTAAAATATTAGTATTAATTAAAAGGTCAAAAGAAAAATACAATAAGAAAAAATAAGGTCTTCTTAGTTTTATAATCCCAACTTTTCGACTTGGTTTCGTACGAAACTAAAAAGGGCACAAGCA
Source organism: Armadillidium nasatum (assembly GCA_009176605.1). NCBI lineage: Eukaryota > Metazoa > Arthropoda > Malacostraca > Isopoda > Armadillidiidae > Armadillidium > Armadillidium nasatum. Next base: position 79,361 of record SEYY01000462.1, on the reverse strand, counting down.
AAAAAGAAATAATTCAATTTAGAATTAACTAAAAAATATTCAAGTTCAAAATACAATTAGTTATTTAAATAAAAAGGAAAGTTTCAAATGATATTCAAATATATAATGACACTTTTCAAGAAAAAAAATAAATAAAAAAAAATATATATATATATATATATATATATATATATATATATATATATATATATATATATATATATATATATATATATATATATATATATATATATATATATATATATATATATATATATATATATATATATAATATATATATATATATATATATATATATATATATATATATATATATATATATATATATATATATATATATATATATATATAAAGGTTAAGAACAGAATATTAAAATACTGTATAATTTAATGTCAACTATCTGACAAATCTTCATCGGACATATTTTTTGATGCTTCAGAGGCAACTTTTTCTGTAATAAATAATAATAATAATAATAATAATAATAATAATAATAATAATAATAATAATAATAATAATAATAATAATATAATATATATATATATATATATATATATATATATATATATATATATATATATATATATATATATATATATATATATATATATATATATATATATATATTTATATATTATATATATATATTATATATATAATATATATATATATATATATATATATATATATATATATATATATATATATATATATAATATATATATATATATATATATATATATATATATATATATATATATATATATATATATATATATATATATATATATATATATATATATATATATATATATATATATATATATATATATATATATATTATATATATATATATATATATATATATATATATATATATATATATATATATATATATATTATATATATATATATATATATATATATATATATATATATATATATATATATATATATATATATATATATATATATATATATATATATATATATATATATATATATATATATATATATATATATATATATATATATTACCACAGCTCACGGGCAAAGCCCTATTCAATATTACTATCATTTGCTAGCATGTTTAATCAAACAAAAGTGTTCAGTAACCCTTATAACATGCAACATAATGCAGAATGACCAACATGAATGGAGGAGGTAAATAGCTTCTCAGAAAGAGTACTGGTGATAAATAATGCATACTTTACTAAGAATTGGAAACTGAACTATTAACAACATGCTTGGTTGGGCTTGAAAAATTCCATTTGTGGTTTAGGTTTGTCACTTATAATAAAAAAGTACTTCAAAGAACAAACTAGAGAGGGATTTTTTTTTTTTGATGTTACTAACAAACTATCTCCAGCTATCTCCTGTTTCTACAAAATGAATTACTACAACTACTAAAATAAAAAAAATAAAAAATTAGTATCGCTGGCAACAAGAAAGATCATATATGATTAGTGGCTGCTTCATGATAGAGCACCATAACACGATACTGGTTTAATTATCATGTCATTTATATTAAGTTTATCCAGGCAGATGTACAGTAAATAGCGGACCAGTATAGTACCTTGCGAGATCTCTAAATCATACTGGTGGAGACAATCTGAAAGAAATCGTGTACTTCCAACGACAAAGGATAAACTGATTATACCGACATAGTCTTTCAAAAAGATCAAAATTCATAGTACAAAATTCCCCAAAGTTACAACGAGAACCGCCCTCAAATTTTTAACTTAACATAAAAGCATTAACATTTTAATAAAATTTTACCTCAATTTTAATAACTATGATTTACTTGCTCCAGAATTACAACTCCATCATCAATGTAACGATATATATTAAGGTCCTACAGAATACTTATATAAAAATAAACAAAATTTACCCATTTTACTTTTACTGCACCTTTCACCTATATTTCGTGACATGCAATTATCATGAACTCTCTATCTGATAATAATATAATAAAAATTTTGGGAAATGAAAAGAATGGAGAATGCTAAATTTCAGTCCTGCTTCATGAATAGTTGAAGAAAATTTTGAAGTAGGTTATATATATATATATATATATATATATATATATATATATATATATATATATATATATATATATATATATATATATATATATATATATATATATATATATATATATATATATATATAATATATATATGCACTAATGAAATCGAATAATAGATTATTTTATTCACTTTTAATTAATTATACCATCCAATTCAAAATTAAGTTAAAAAAAATATTTTCTGAAAGAAGAAATTGGAAAATCACTTGACTCGTCACTGAATTGAAACGAATATTCTCAAAGTACCATTATCCAGTATCCACAAATTTATAGCAATGCATTTCGTTATTTGGTATATTTTTGCTTTATATACGTGTGTGCATGCGTGCGTGTGCTTATGTGTATTAATAAACAGACAAAGGGGCCAATATTATAACCTACCGACTTGCACTTTGCATTTTTAACCACCTGAAACCAGCGCACTCAGTAACCTTTCCAACACACTCAAATTCCCACCTCCCCTGAATTAACTTAACCTCCATATAACCACCAAACGGCAGACCTCCCTATCTTAATTGCCACCCAAATAAAATATCCAATACATTCTTCAATTATGAAAACAAAAAAGAAACCAAATTCCTAACCCATTCTTCTAAAACAAGACCATAAAGGTCGGCTGATATATATATATATATATATATATATATATATATATATATATATATATATATATATATATATATATATATATATATATATATATATATATATATATATATATATATATATATATATATATATATATATATCAAAACCAAACTGCAAAGGAAAAATACACGTTTTAACTTGAGAAAAAATAATCTACTCAAACAAAATTTAAAATTCCTCAAATACCCGAGTATAAGTTTTTAAATTGATAAGTTGAAAATCTTATAAATCTCACCTTTAAGAATATCTTTCTTCTTAGAGACAAAATATGTAAAATATGGAGTGTTCCGCAATTTGAACTGCAACATAAGCTCATACACTGATTTTTCGTTCGGATTTCTTGTCGCCTCTGCAACAACCTCTTTAACCCAACATCTAAATCCCTGGGATCTGAATATATATATATATATATATATATATATATATATATATATATATATATATATATATATATATATATATATATATATATATATATATATATATATATATATATATATATATATATATATATATATATATATAGCATCCAAGTTTAAAGTTTGCTATCTAGGGAATCGAACCCTGGCCCTATATGATACAAACGATAATTTTACCTCTACACTATGGCGGTTCGAAAGAGAAATCGAAAGAGGAGGCATATGAATAATGTTGCCTCACGCTCAAGCGCGGTCGGGAGAAGTCCTTGGAGGTTGCTTCATGAATTGTTATTCATGAGCCTCATCTTCAGATTTCTCTTTTGAACCGTCACAGCGTAGAGGTAAAACTCAATCGTTTGTATGTTATAGGGCTCAGGTTCGATTCCCCGATAGCAAACTTGAAACTTGTGTATATATATATATATATATATATATATATATATATATATATATATATATATATATATATATATATATATATATATATATATATATATATATATATATATATATATATATATATATATATATATATATATATATATATATATATATATATATATATATATATATATATATATATATATATATATATATATATATATATATATATATATATATATATATATATAATATAAATATATTAAAATTAAAATTATAAAACGATTTTGGTTACTAACTTTGAGTTGTACACATAATTTCTTATCTTGAGCCCAAGAAATAGAATGTTAACCACCAATAAAAATGAAATTTATTAGATAAATTTTGAATGAATATAATTGGAAAATTAAATGAAACATTCGTTAGATTTAAAGAAAATGTAAATGTTTATATTAAAATGCATATAAAATTTGCATTTCCAATATTCAATGTTTGTTTTATATCTCTGAAATCTTTAATATAAGGAACTGGGGAAAAAGGAAGGAAAAGTTGTAGAAACTTTACAAGTGAAGCATACCAGTTAAGTCCTTGTCAGAGAGCTAGAAAGAAAATAGATGAGATCGTGTGGAAAGATGAGTCGCGTGAGTACTTTTTAAGGACATTTATGACTAAAGAGTTCAAAATTGGTGTCTACTGAAATAGCGATAATATAATTAATGTAACAGTTCGAAGGCTAGAAAGAGATTGGAGAAAGTAAAATCAGGAGAGAAGACAAGTTAAAAAAAAAAAAAAGACCTTAGACTCTGTCTTATAAAGGAAAGCAGTACGTGAGGAACCACCCATAAGTGTCATGCATACCTCACCTTATAGAGGTCAAGAACCTAGGGTGATGAGAAGTTCCGAAGGCAATTCAGAATACCTAACTTCTTAAAAGGCCTATTTAGTGTTTAGTGAGGGATAATGTGATCCTTCCAAGAGAGATTACAAGAAAATCAAATACTAAGAATATTAAGAACAGATGAAGGATTGAGTCATGTATTCTTGAAGATGTAGTTGTGTGGAAAATTATGTTGAAAAGACAACCATATATACTATGCCCTGGAGATACGAGAAAGAACAGAAGTCAGTTGATCCAAGGCCACTCTCTAACATTCACTATTTGCTGTTGAATAAGTTGTCTTTCACTCTGAAAAAGAGTCCTTAAGGGTAGAGTCATTGGCATGATAGTGGATAGGGGATACAGTGATATATAGAATATTAAATGTAAAGTAGAAAAAGAGTTCGTAATAGAACAAACTCTGAGAATCATCACAACTGAAAGATTTAAATGATGAACAGCTATTAAAGAAGACCAAAGGGGAACTCAAAAAGGATATAGAGAAAATGATAAATACTGAACGAGGGAAGTTTAGAAATAAAAGCTTTGTGCCAGACTTTACTGAAAGCTTTCGACATGCCTAGCGCAACTGAAAAATACTGACGGAAATGCCAAAGATCAGAGAAGGGAAAGACTAAAAGTTGAGTGTTCTTTATGGATGTTATATTGGTAATCTGAGATAAGGTTAAAAGATTTAAGATGTTTCCAGACCTTCCTGCTAAATAGATTCGAAAACATTGGAAAGAAAAGAGGTTAAAGTGACAGGGCAAGTTGGAGGGTTGAGAGAGGTACCCTACTTCAACACAGGCTTAGCTAAATGATAGCACACTTCCACCTGGAAGGAAAGTTTGAAGTTTGTAGGCAGAAATTAAAGTTTACCGATGCAGGGTTAGCTCAGAAGTACAAGTTTAGAGGACCACAAAAGGGATACCATCAGATATGTAAGACTATTTTGGTGTTACGATTAGATGAAAACATAAATCACATCTTTAGAAGTTAGTATAATATTAAGCATAAGTAAGTTGGGGTGAAGTGCAAAAGGAATACACAAGGAACCGTCTAAAGTAGAATTGAAGTTAAAGAGCTAGAGTGAAAGATTCAGATTTAGCAAAAAGTAAGACCATAGGGGGAAAGAAGAACCATAAAAAAGCATAAGTTAGAGGAACTAAAAATATTACTGCATTTTCTACATATAAAAAGTTTTATTTTTTGCAGAATTCCAGGTTGAAGAAAAATATAAATAAGAATCTGGAGTTTGAAGATGAAGATACTTCCTGGAGTCATCGTTCCTGCAAAGAATAACATGAGAACGAGTGAAGTTAAACAAAGGTTTATGTGTTTTAATTGGGGAAAAGAGAAAAGTATACACATCATGCTAAATCATCATCTTAATTCTCTCTACTCGCTCAGATGGACCCTCCTGTCAAAATGATAGCCATTCAAAAGGAATTCAATGAAGGATGACAAGTTCGACCAGTCTCTTGCATTGATAAAAATGTTTTCTCATTGTAAACAGGAGCCTTTCTTGCGGATGACTTGAAGAAAAAGAACAGGATACTGGACGGTGATTGGAAAAACCCACATGCACAAAGAGTTTAAAAGTGTGAGGGAGATTTTATAAAATGTTTAAAATGCTGAGATCATACAGGAATACAGGTAAGAAACTACACTATCTGCTCAAGGTCTTTGCAAATGGAGTCATATAGTACTTTGTATATGGTAAGATAAGTTATCCAGGCGTGAATTGGGAATTATAAAAAGCTAAGTACTGTTGGTGGTTAATTTTGAAAACACCCAATATAATTTCGGAAGAGAAGGATATATATATATATATATATATATATATATATATATATATATATATATATATATATATATATATATATATATATATATATATATATATATATATATATATATATATATATATATATATATATATATATATATATATATATATATATATATATATATATATATATATATATATATATATATATATATATATATATATATATATATATATATATATATATATATATATATATATTATATATATATATATATATATTGGTTCCTACCTCCATAAGTTTTTACAATGAATATCACTGGCTTTCAAAGGAATCTTCAACAAACTATATTTAGACTTATCTTCAATATTTTTAAAACAATGAAGAGAAGTATTCAACAGTTTTGAGAGCATTTGTGTATCCAACCCAGCATTTTTATGAAAAAGTAGAGACACAGTGGATGCAAGGGTGTCCAATTTTTGTAAGGGAATGGTTTTCGGGTCGCTAAAAAGAGCTAAACAAAAAATATTATTATTATTTTATAATAATAATAATATATAACTAATCATAATAATAATAATAATATAAAAATAAAACAATATAAAATATAGAAATAATAAAAAATAATAATAATAATAATATTAATAACAATTGATGTAACTAGGCACTTACTATTATAGTATTTAAAAACTTTATTCTTCATCTCAGAATTATCATTTTTATACAGAAACAATAACGAAGACAATGTTATATTTAAACTATGACATTCCATTTCAATATTAATTTTAATTTTTGGTTTTTGTTCTTTCGTTGATGATTCCGAAGACTTAAGCGCAGCATAAGGAAAACCATCCAAAATTCCATCCTCCAAATGATTTTTAAGCATCCCCATAAACCACTCACACTGGAATGAAACAAAACATAGCATATTCTATTGGCATAATTTTTGGCACCTTATTAAAACCTATCAAAGCGCACTTTTGTTTAGCTAAAATACCAATATTCAAAAACTATCTAACATTAACTATATTGCAAATAATAATAATAATAATAATAATAATAATAATAATTGTCTAAATTTTAGTGGGTAAAAGATGGGTAATAGTAGAGAGTAGAATTGTTTCCCTTTAATTTAAAGAATTATATATATATATATATATATATATATATATATATATATATATATATATATATATATATATATATATATATATATATATAATATATATATATATATATATATATATATATATATATATATATATAAGTTACTAATATTGAAACTAGGATTGATTGCAGGAATGAAAATTTCTGCAATCGACACCACCCTGCAGCATGCGGGATATGGTACATTGTATAAAAAAAAAAAAAAAAAAAAAATATATATAATATATATATATATATATATATATATATATATATATATATATATATATATATATATATATATATATATATATATTATATATATATATATATATATATATATATATATATATATATATATATATATATATATATATATATATATATATATATATATATATATATATATATATATATATATATATATATATATATATATATATATATAGTTATAATATTTAAAAAATTATTTACTTAGCAGAATAATAAAAGGGGTAATAGCACTCAGCAACAAGGGAAAAAAAGTAACAATATTACTAGTTATCTCGTATTCATTTCATTTACAGGTGAAAATAATAATAATAATAATAATGATGATGATGATGATGATGATGATGATGATGATGATGATGATGATGATGATGATGATATGATGATGATAATAATAATAATAATAATAATAATAATAATAATAATAATAATAATAATAATAATAAGTGCTAACTCATTTAGCATTCTATCCTTTATTGAAAAAAAAATGTTACTCTTTCACTTCTTTATCAAATTTAGATACCAGTTTGTAGCCGAGATTATTCAGAAGACTCCTGAGAAACAAATAAAGAAATGAGAGATAAAGTTAATGATGGAAAGTAATTGTAGATGGAAAGTATAGAAGAAAAGAAGGAAGAACTGAAAGAGAAAAAATTCAAAGCGTCCAAGACAAATAAATCTGTAAGGGGACATTTATTTGGTAGTGTAATTGCTTGCAAATTTGTATTCCTGGTTTATTATAAATTATTTTTACATAATTTGGTTATATTTTTTTATTGGTTATATTTTTATATTTTTTTTTTTATTGACGCAATGTGTGGATCAAAGTTCTTAAAAAATTATTTTATAAAAATATTTTTCTGAACTACAAAAATATATTTGTATTATATGCATCAGAAAAAGAAAAAGAAATAAAGTTAGAATAAAAATAAAGTGAAAGAAAAGCATTTGAAATATAATACAACCCGAATTTGATTGATTGATATTACTGCACTGCTATTGGATGGCATTGTGGCGGCGTATAGTTTACAATTAGTAATTTGACATTAAATGAATTCAATAAAGATTATTGAAGAAGAAATAATGTGAATAGTCAAAGGGAAAAATATGCGAAGGATATTATATTGGAACTACGATCTGTTGTATTCATGCTTTTCTGTGAGACCACAAGATTTTCAGGAAATAAGAAAACTATAAGGAATAGGAACTACTTGTGGAATGTTAGTTAATATTGACAAAGAATAAAGTAAAATCTGAAAGATTAAAAAGTAAGTCTTAAAAGGAATCTTTTACAGGTAATAAAGAATTTAATCAACAATAATTAATGGTTGAAAGAGAGACAATAGGAGAAGTTTAAGAATATAAAAAAGTTTATTAGGGCTAGAAAATTCTATCATTAGAAAGGGGTTGGGCGGGTGAAAGGAAAAGAAAGTATGAAGAAATACATCTATAAAAGGTTGGACAAATTTATTCAACTTGGGTGCCATTTTTGTTAATGCACAATTTATTTCTGCGACAAAAATGGACATACAAGAAAATTTTTATAAATTGTACGTTATGAATGGCGTATGTCAAGTAAATTGTAAATAAACTTTCAAATTTTTTTTTTTTTTTTGAAATCAAAAAGAAATTCAAATATTTGAGGTAAATTTTTGTAAATTTTTGTAAAAAGAATTTAAATTAAATAATTTGACCTTTCAATTACATATATTAAATTAGTGCCGCATTAAACACATACAAT
>SEYY01000462.1:10000-65000 GCA_009176605.1 Armadillidium nasatum | reverse complement strand
CTGATGTCTCGAGTTTACCACATTCTCCTAAAATGGCTTCCAAATATCTACTTAAACTTCTAATTAATTTTATTCTCCATTTGAGAGTGGCCAATCTACTACTTGGATTTGATATAAGGGTATAGGTCACAAATGGGTTCTTACTATTTGAGGGAGCATCAATCTGCAAAGTATTAAAGCATCAACATAACTAGTGTCCAATTTTAAGAAAACTGTAAACAAAATATTTCACACAAAAATAAAATAGAATACTTTTCGTGAAATAAGCATGAAAAAGTTCTTCAATATTGTGTTTGCATTTTGTGCAATAAGGGATGTAGCATGAGAGAGCAAAACATCCATTAACTGTAAAGAGTCAGCTTGTACACCTGTATTCAAATGTACCATGGCACATGACAAGTGTGAGGCAACAAGTTGAAAATAGGGCTGCACCATTGCTCCAATCTAAAATAATAATAAAAATAAATAACTAAATTTATAAAAAACCTACAGTAAAGTCAATAAGAAACGGATGCTTCGGAAATATTTCAAGAAAACTAAGGATTTTTCTAATTAATTAACAAAATAAAAAGAACATTCTGTGAAAATTAAAAAAAAAAAAAAAAATATATATATATATATATATATATATATATATATATATATATATATATATATATATATATATATATATATATATATATATATATATATATATATATATATATATATATATATATATTATATATATTTAAATTATTTTAAATTTTTGCAGAATGTTCTTTTTTATGTTAATTAGAAAATATTGTTTTATTTATATATATATATATATATATATATATATATATATATATATATATATATATATATATATATATATATATATATATATATATATATATATATATATATATATATATATATATAGTAATAAAACTACCATATCAAAGTCAATAATCAGCAGAACTTTTTTGTCAGTGAAAACCTTATGCTAGATGGTTTAGTGAACCAAGTTACACATTTTTACAGAATCTAAACTGGATAGGACAGATTCAAATGTTTATAATTTACAGTTTACTATTCATAATTAATAAGCACTGCAAAAGAAGGACACTCTATGCAGACTATATTCAATTTACCTTCACAATAAGTGCTTCAAGAACACGAACTGCAGAAGATCTTATTAGATGATCTGTATCTAAAATACAAGGATTCAATCCTTTAAAAAGCACGGATAAATAAGGTCCAAGTTCAAATTTATTGTTTTTTGCAACAAGTTCCTTCAGTCCATCAAGACCATCTTGCCGTACGTAAACACTTGCATGTGACAAACGAGAAAGTAATTCCTGAAATTAATTTTATAAAATATCATATCATGTTCAACACAATGATCCTATTAGTGCTGAATTATACTTAAAAAAAGTTATACATTAAGTTAATATAATACATATAGTCAAGGAGTTATTTTTCAACTTTAAATTAAGTTTCAAAATTACAAAGTAATCATGTCAGAAAATAATTATCTTCATTATTTTAAAACATTAGAATAATAATAATAATAATAATAATAATAATAATAATAATAATAATAATAATAATAATAATAATTTATGAAAATAAAACCAGTTACAATCATATTACTTACATTTACATTTAAATTTTTCTTCGTAATAAGTGATGATTGAATTTTAGCTGACAGCTGCTCTTTCATAATAATTTTTCGAGCTTTAAAATCGGTTTTTGTTTCATTCTGGCCCTTTTTAAGTTTTTTGCCAAGTTTCAACTTAATTTTATTTAAATCTTTTTTCCTATTTCTTTTATGTTTTACACTTTTGGTCATTTTTGATAATTCTTATGACTGTATAGCTTTAAAAAAATAAATAAATATATAAATTAGCAATAAACAAAGTCAACAAATTAAAAGAATGCCCAAAAAAAGAAAATAACACACAAAAAAGCATATATCTGAAAATTCAGACCTATAAATGACTGGTCCAGGATGGTAGATTATTTTAAAAACTAAGTGAGGGTGTGCTTGTACTCTATCAAAGTGGGATTTTAATTTTTACTGTTTTATCATGCTTGTGTTAAGTAAAAAAAAAAAAAATTTTTTTTTTTTTTTTTTCCTCAATTTTTTTTCAATCATTGTCCTATTTTAATTTAATTTAAGTGTTTCAACCAACTAATGATTCAGCAAGCTTACAAAATTTTTACTATGTGAATCATCAGCATTTTTAAAGATATGTTCAAATTTTTCTTAACTTAATACAGGTTTTATTATTAGCAAACTTTATTCCTTCAGAGCAAAACTTATCTGAAGTTTAATTAATATATTTAGAAATTTTTGTGAATTATTATATGTTTTAAATAAATAGTTTTATAATTATATAGTTCTATAGTTAATTTTAATGTTTTAAAATATAAGTTTTTAGTTTATATATTGTTTCAGTTTTACTTTTTGTTTTGTTTGTATGATTATTTGTTTGTTCATTCATCTGTTAGTTTATTTGTCTCCATGCTTGTGTGGCTGTTTGTTTGTTTTAATCATGATTGTGTGGGTAGAATGGAGGGTGTGTGCAGAGGTGGGATCTTATACACTTCACCAATGTCTGTGGCTTATGCTCTAATTTAGCTTTTGTGGAATACCACCTCTCTAACTCTCATCCTAACTTTTTACTCTTGTATGAGACCCAGATATCAAAGAATTGCTCCTCTAACTTTTTTAATATATCCAACTATAACTTATTTCATAATTTCCATTCTAAGGGAATGTGCCTAAGTAAACACAAACACTCCAGTAACATGTCTTGTAAATCTTGAATCTCCTAACTTCTATGTTCTGTAGCTTAAAATCTTACTTCCTACAACTACAATAATTTCTGATACTGTTCTCTCAATAGAACAGATTTTTCTACCATTTTTGTTACATCTTCACATCCAAATTCTGAGGTCCTCTATTTAGGGGACTTCAATGTACACAACATCCTCCATAGAGATATCTCTCTTCATCCAATTGAAGAAAGAAGCATTCAGAAAGTTTAATGGTTGCTTCAGATATATTAGTATTAGCATTCATTTTTAAAGTAAGACAAGTGCTGTAGCATATTTTTTTTTTTTTTTATCTTTGATAATTTTTGCTTCCTTTATCTCTCCCACAAGTGAGGTTTAAAATTTAAAATTTAAAATTTATAAAATTAAAATAAAATTTTAAAAATTTCTATAACTATCTTCACACTTATTGGTAACTCTGACCACAATCTAATTTCTCTTAATTTTCATGCTTTCTCTCCAACTGCTCCACCCTGCCCTAAGCATATCTTCTGGCACTTTGATCGTACTGACTGGGGGAACTTGGGTTACTTCTACACTAACTATCCCTGAATACCTTTGAAAGATGAGAAGCTAGGAGTTCAGATTTGCTGACATCATTAAGCAGTTGTTGTTCCATTCTGGTGAGAGGAAATGTTTGAGGAACAAATTTGCCTGACATCTTGTGCACAAGATTCCAAGCTGTTTTTGCAGGAGTAGAAAAAGAGAGCTGTCTTCTAAGTTTCCTCCAAGCCTCATGTTTAATTTTATTAATAGCAGATAGTCAGCAGTATTTGAAGCCATTTTCTACAGATAGAAATTTTTGCCACAAGTTGTAAGCTTTGTTTCAATTCCATGTCATTCCAACCAGATGGTCTGTACTTTGAAGCTGAAAGACACCCTTTGTCAATCTGAAGTGAGCTTTACCAGCAGTAATCATACTTTCCATTAGATGATTGATTTGCTCATCCAGTGATATAGATGGATCATAGGTAACAGTAATTTGAGTAGCAAATTTGTTCCAGGTGTCTTTATCATGTTATTTTCCACTTTTCCTCAGAGGTTGCAAAGGAACTGTATCTTCAAGATGGAGGACAACTGGTAAGTGGTCCCTTGCATTGAATGGTCCCAAATTTACAGGGCAAGAACCAAATGGTTCCTCCCCAAATAGGAGACCCAGAGTTGAGGTGGCACCATTATAGCTCTGTACATGCATGGACAAACCTGGAGGAGTTATAAAGTTATGTGTAGAGGAGTTTGTTAAGAAAGAAAAGGTTCCCAGAAGGTATGATGTGCATTAAAATCACCCCGGGTTAGGGAGGGATAAGACAACTGGCAAACAATGTGCAAGTTCATTAATTGTTAAATTACGGCTTGGATTATATGCCAAAAGTATGGATGTCCCATGTATCTTTAAAAGAAATTTTTATTGCAAGGACTTCTAACACACCATTGGCAAATTGAAATAAAACAATTTTTGAGTATGGAATGGAGGAATGAATAATGAAAGCCAGTCTACCACCACCTGTATTGGGCTGATCCTCTGGAAGGATAGTATACCCAGGTACAACTGGTGTATACTTTGGTTGTAGTTAGGTTTCACAAATACCCATGACCAGTGGCTGAAAGTTGGCAATATAATTTCTGAGGTCAGGTAATTTCCTAAACAGGTATCTTGCATTCCATAAGACTATAAATGATGAAGCCATTATGAAGTAAATAAGTTTGCAAGAAATCCCAGAAGATATGGTATGATATGGAAAAATGTTTCAGAAAAGGACTGTTTGGTACTGTATTATGCTGAGAAATTTAAACAATGTTGGAGTAAAAGTAGCAATAAACTCTTGAGATATCCAAATCTTTGGATTTGGTAGAAATAGGTCTATGGGGGGGGCTACAGGGGAGGATGCTCCATGATGTGTAATCTGAAGTTCACCTAGTTCTCAAAGAGGATAGGAGAGAAATATTTGCCTGAAGGGTACCTTCATGGGTGCAATGAATTTCACCTATCTGCTGATTTGTTGGCCAGTCATCTTGTGTTAGGAGGAGGTAGAGGCTTGACTCTTTTTGGAGGCTGTCTGGAAAGATATATGAGTAGAGGATGGTGGTTGGATAGTAGTGCCTGAGAATATGTGGGAAATGGGTCATGTGGTCTGTCCTGTTCATTATTCAATAGAGCAAAGGAATTCTGTATTGAAATTGATAGGAGTTTTGATTTTGTGAGTGTACAGGAGCAGATCTTTGAGGTTGCTCTGGTCTGTTAGAGGTTTGGCAATAAGAACATCAAATTTTAGAGCAATAAATAAGTTGCCCATACCCAAACCTCTAACAGGTAAAGCATCTCAGTATTGAATGAGTAAAGAGACTAACAGGATAGGAATGGGTAATTGTAGTGTTCACAGCATAGATTTTTTTCATACAAGACCAGGTTAATGAAACTAACAATATACCTATGCATTGAGTTTGACTGAAACGATGCATAGGGATTTGAAACTATATATATTATAGTTAATAGTTTAATTTATTATCATTTTCTTAAAAACTTTTCAAATTATTAATATTATCATAAATTTAAGGTATAACATGTTATACCTTTGTTACAAATAATCAGTTTTATTGTACTATGAGCAAACGCTGGTTGAGCGGCCAGTTTGAGATAAGTAAAATCGAGTAGCGAAGTCTTAATGCAAGAAGAAGAAGAATGGATCCATTTCAAGGATAGATTAACTTATATGACGAGTTTGCTAAATGATCATAAGAATAGAAAATTACGAAAATATTTTTTAACTATTTCAGAGAAAAAAATTATATATATATATATATATATATATATATATATATATATATATATATATATATATATATATATATATATATATATATATATATATATATATATGAATATTAGTTTTTTTACTGGCCCTTGTATATAATTAATGAAGTAGTTTTTAATTAGGTTAGGTCTATTTAATGACTATTAGGTGGTTTTACCCCTTTAAGTCCAGGTTAGGTTATCAAACTAGTTTGTTAAATCTAAAAAATTAGTTTGACTTAACCTGATTTGGATTTAAAGAGTAAAACTATACCTAATAACCAGCAAATAGACTTAACCAAAAACCATTGTTCATTAACTAAGCATAATGACCTAACCTATAAAAATAATAACTAATTTTTACTAAATATATATATATATATATATATATATATATATATATATATATATATATATATATATATATATATATATATATATATATATTATATATATATATATATATATATATATATATATATATATATATATATATATATATATATATATATATATATATATATATATATATATATATATATACACAAAACTGTACAAAATTTTTTGAACAGTTTTTGTAATGCCAATGATCCAGCAACCTTGTCATATTAGAAACTGATAAACTTCATTTTCAAATCCCCGCCCGTAGTACCAAACTTGTAACTCATAGGTATGTTACTAGTTTCAGTAACCTGGTCTCGAGCAAAAAAAAACACAACTATGAATGCTATAATTACCTAGAAATGTTGCTTTATATATACCCTTAGATTGGAATGGATCTTTAAATTTGATGTTAATAATCACTGTATCAATTAGCTCCTTCTCTTTAAATTTCACCTTCAATCTACTCACTGCCAAGTCCCAAATCCTTCAAAAAAATCTCTCTGTAAAGTCTCGGGCTGATGGGGTGAATTTTTCCATAATTGATAAGAATCTCAAAATGCAAAGCCTGGCCTCTACCTATAACTTTAATAGAAATTTCAATAACTTTTTTTTTTAATATACTCGAAGAGAAGCCTGAAAATCTGTTTACCCTCTATTGACTGAACAAAAGCTTCTTGTGCTGTGGGAAAATGTGAATTGGTATGCCGAGTCACCTGTGATGCTGCCTTGGGGTCTACAAGGTGGTTGGACCTATTACAAAAGGCACTGTCGTCCTGGTGGGGAAATAGCTGTTAAAGTCTTCCTTCCTAATTGTACCCATGCCCTGAAGGACGAGAAGGAAGGGGCAAATAAAACCCTTAAGAGTATAAGCAACCATAAAAACAGTTTTATGGTTAGTAAGACACGAAAAATAGAAAAAAAAATCAACAACACATTTTACTAGCGTCAGATTCCTAAATGAAAATCCAGACTTCGGGCAAAAATAAATCACACGTTTTTTCTATTTTCTATCAATTCATAGACTTTGTTTTAATTCCAGCAATCTAGTGTTGCCAATTTTCAGCGGAATAATTGAAAATAAAATATAATGCTAAAAAATGCTAAACTTCTACTAATATAAAAACTGTTTATATGCTTTCACTAATTTATATAGTGTATATATTTATATATGTTTTAAGTTCTCATTGATAAGAGTTTGTAGAGTTGGTGTTTTGTTTTTTGTATCGATATGTAGCGCATTTGTTTTCAAGAATTTCCCGGCTAACTCGCCCTCACTTTTTTTCAAAACTTCATCAAGTCTAGACGTCATTAAAAATGTAAGAGTTTTCGCTTGTTCATTACAAGTCCTCAAAATCAAGGTTTAAGGTATGAGTTATATATTTTCTTTTTTTTTCAAATCTTTCTTACTATCAATTTTATTGCCTTCTACTAAAATATATAACTCCGTAACGTTCTTAATTATATGAGATTCGTATATGAAGGAACTTCAAGAGCTACTAACTTTTGAAAAAACTCATAGTAAGTCTACTCAATATTTTTAATTATAACTAATTGCGACCCTACTCTTTCAGGTCTTATAATAAAAGCTCAAAACCCAGAGTTTTTAAAGATTAAAGTTTCTAAAATATCATATGTTTTCGAGTTAGCTGATTCATTAACAACATGGCAGTTGTGTTCCCAAAGTATTCAACTAATACAGGATCATTTATTATTCTGCTATAAGAGAAATAGTAAACAGCGAATATAAAATTATAAAACCTATAATTATCAAATTAAAAAAAAAATAAACGTCACTGGAAAAGTGTTCTCTAATAGGCTTAATTATACTTATGTACCAATATATACGGGTATCCATTTTATATTGTGATAAAAATACGTAAAATTTTGAATTAATTTTTAAAATTTCTGTATATTTTAATACTGTAATTAATATAAATGTAAAAAATTTACATAAACTTGAACACAAACGTTGAATAATTAATGGCGGCCACAAAAATGTGCAACTTACATTCGGTTTGTTAAATATAAATCTTAAGGAGTAAATTTAGCCATAAAATGCTATCGTCAGAAGGAAACTAAATTAGATGCGCAAGATTCTAAATTAGATGAGAGTAGTGACGTCATTTTCCTTATGAAATTGGCTTGTTTTAGCGCTGAAAGTGACGAATAAGAACGCTGTTTTTCTCATAAAATTTTAGGAAACTAAATATTTTAGTAAAACTTCGACGAATAGAAAACAACTATATTAAAAGGGTTGAAGTAGAAATTCTCAACAAAAATTTTTTTCTTGCAACTATTTTTCTTTCTAATATGTAAAATGTGAGGACAGGCAAAGAGCCAAAGATAACTCCCATGGCTACGGGCCTGAAATTATGTAAAATTTTTCTGTGAACACTGTTGGATGAACGGTTATTAATTGTTCATTAGTTAAAAATTTATGTTATTAATTAAAGAAACTAAAAGAAATAGCTAATATTAAAAATTGTATATTACATAAAAAATAAAAATAAAATTTAACTAGTTTTTAACTTCTCTGTTCTCATTGAAATGGCAACAAGGTTATTAATAAAACTATGATAAAACCCATAGTCTAGTTTTAAAGTCTATGGATAAAACCTAAAACACATGTGGAATAGGCTAAACCACGGTAATGGCTAAACTACTTTTGACTTTTGAGCTACTTGCAACCTCAGGTAAAGTAGGGCTAGTTACTGTTTTGTTGAAAGCTCGTGTTTGTTCCACAAGTGTTAATTTACTAAATGTATGTGGATTTTATTTATTTATTTGGAATATCCACAATTAATGTCGGTAACCTGTCATTTAGTTTTTGGAAACGTTACCTGTAAATATAGTTTATATTGAAGAACATTAAGATGCCTTGTCAAAACAAACATGTAACTAATTAATCTAAACATGCAATGGCAAATATTTAACTATTGTCTCGAATTCTTTGAAACCTCTTTGGTTCAACTAAATATGCAGTGGCAAGCATCTATACCCAGAGGCTTGCCAACCCTATCAAATAACTTGGTAATAAAAAAGAATTGAACTCCCAATTTTTTCCTACTCAGCCTAACTACATAGAGGAAATGAATGTAATATGTATTTTTTTCAGTTTATCAGCAAACAGCAAAGGTTTCTGGAAGAAAATTTTTTGTTAAAAAAATCACTTAAAAAAATTTTTTTAAATGATTAAAATTTTTATTTGCTTCCATTTCATCTGCCACATATTTGTTTGGTTTGTCCCATTCAGACGTACTATTCTTTTACTCCTTTTTTACAATGTGCTAAATCAGATTCAAGACCAAATATATATATATATATATATATATATATATATATATTATATATATTATATATATATATATATATATATATATATATATATATATATATATATATATTATAATATATATATGGTAATTGTAGCATTCACAATAGTAGATTTTTTCATATGAGGCAAGGTTGCTGAAAATAACTACATACCTATGCGTTTTGCTAGTTCGATTGGAACTACATATTCACTCGTTGCGGGTTTGACTGAAACTAAACGTAAAAGATGTAAACAATCTATTTCTGATGATGATGATAATAATAAAAATTAAGGTAAAGGTATAGATTGTTTCTGACTTTCGATTGTCCGAAAATATCGATAATCGAAAATATCGGAGAGGCCTAACGTAAATAAACAAGAACTTTGCCGAGAATTAGAGGTCTACGGCCCTATTACACTAGACATACACACAATTATTATTACTTACTTTTCTAGCAGAACCTAATTCGACTTATCATAACCTGAACTACTGAAATTGCTGTAAAAAGAGGCCTAACCTACACAAGAATTTGCCGTAAAAGAGACCTAACGTACACAAGAACGTTTGCATGACATAGTAGCCTAGGGCTAATTATAGGTATAAAAGTATCGATTAAAATGAAATATCGATATAAAAAATATCGAAAGTCAGAAACAATCTACACCTAAGCCAAAAATTAAATAGGTAAAGGTGTAGATTGTTTCAGAGTTTCGGTTTTTAGAAAATATCGAAGCTGCCGTAAAAGAGGCCTAACCTATACAAGAACGTTGCTGCGAGATAAAGGCCTATGGCCCTATTAAACCACACATATTATTATTTCTTACTTTTCTAGCAAACTTAGTTCGACTTATTATAACCTGAACTACCGAAGTTGCAGTAAAAGAGGCCTAGCCTATACAAGAACGTTGCTGCGACATACAGCTACCTTTTTTCAGTGAAACTTAAACTAAAATTTCTGCAAAAAATGTTAAGGATATCGATTAAAATAAAATATTGATATAAAAAATATCGAAACTCAGTATCAATCTACACCTAATGAAAATATATAAAATAAATATATATATATATATATATATATATATATATATATATATATATATATATATATATATATATATATATATATATATATATATATATTTGCAATTAAGGAATTAAGGCTTTGTAAATTAAGGCTTGTATTAATGATTAATTGCAACCCATAAATGATGAATTCATCCTTTTTTTATTGTTTAAAAAGAAAATCAGCAAAATGATTATGCAGGTGGAGTTTGGTATCATATCTTGGAATACCAACTCATACATCACGCCACAAACATTCTATAAGTTGCATGCTTACCCAGTATCTGGGTCGAATGAAATTGAGTGATTAACCATTAGATGTTGAAAGCCTATGTAAGTATAAGTAATCATAAGCATTCCAACAAACACTAATAATAGTACCTAGCCTTATATATATATATATATATTATATATATATATATATATATATATATATATATATATATATATATATATATATATATATATATATATATATATATATATATGGTAAAGGTGGAGATTGTTTCTGAGTTTCGATTGTTAAAAAATATCGAAAATCGAAAATATCGGAGAAGCCTATCGTAAACAAGAGAGTTGCCAGAGGTATATTACTAGACATAGACACAATTATTATTACTTACTTTTCTAGCAGAACCTAATTCGACTTATCATAACCTGAACTACCGAAATTGCCGTAAAAAGAGGCCTAACCTACACAAGAATTTGCCGTAAAAGAGACCTAACGTACACAAGAACGTTTGCATGACATAGTAGCCTAGGGCTAATTATAGGCAGGAAAATATTGATTAAAATGAAATATCGATACAAAAAATATCGAAACTCAAACAATCTCCACCTAAGCCTATATATATATATATATATATATATATATATATATATATATATATATATATATATATATATATATATATATATATATATATATATATATGTGTGTGTGTGTGTGTGTGTGCGAACTGACTGGGGCCTTGGCAAACCCCAGCCATTTTTACTGACCCTGGCCCCAGTCCTGCCTAATAATCAGAGAAAACCTGGGTTTGCCTGCTGGAATTCTCCTGAATTCTCCTGAAATTTTCAGTGTAAATTGTTTTTTTCTCCAGTGAAAAAAGTCCATTTCTACATTTTTTCTGAGTATAATTTAAATTTTTTTTTGAGGGGGGGAAAATTTGACCCTTTTTCAAATGAATGTCGGGGGCCAAACCACTTTTTGGAATATATATTCAGAATTCTATGGGCTACAAAAGCTTTTAACAGACTTTTGTTTCCAGAGTAATAAAAAAAATGGTATAAGCCAAAAATTGGCCAGCTATCAAATTTTTTATTTTTTTTTTAAATCCACCTGTTTGGACAAAAAAATTGCAACTATAACATTTGTTATTTTTGGGGATTGTATTAAAGGAGGGATGGGGCTACAAATTCCTCTCTATACTTTATTCGATGCAATTTGTTGGTTTTGAGATATAGCATTCAAAAAGGTCCATTTTTTACCAAATTTCAAAAATTCCCAGTTTGAGAGGCTATATCTCTCTCCAAACAAATAGCATTTAATAATGCACTAAATAAAAGTTGTAGCCCTGTCCCTCCTCTAAACAGTATCCACAAATAAAAAAATTAATAGGAAGCGTTTTTTTTTTTTTTTTTTTTTTTTTTTCTCCAGAAGTGTCTGATTTTTGCAAAAAAAAATTTCAAGTGCTTATAACTTTTTTTCTAGATGTGATATCAAAAATCTGTTCCTACCAATGCAAGAAATTGGGGATAAGATTATTCAGTTAAATTTTCAGCTTATATGGACCAGTGATTTGACCCAACTATTCATTTTTTTTTTCAACTTTGCATCCAAATAACTTTTAAATCATTATAGACTCAGAAAAATGCTCGAAATCAACTCAGAACTTCATGGGAAAAAATGCATATACCCTTAAAATTTCAGCTCAATCAGTCAAATAATAATAAAAAAAAAAAATTCAAACAAATTATAAGAAAATTAAGATTTTATTCTTGTTTTTTCAATATTTTCTCTTTCTTTTCTGTTTCTTTTGATCGCACCTTTTCTGCTAGTGAATGTTCATGTTTGTGTTTTGATTTTAGATAACCCCATAAAGATTTGGTTGAAAAATTTTTACTTGTGACACCCGGAGGTCCTCTTCTAATTTTCTGATTGCAGATGTTTCATTTAGTTATTTCGAGCCTATCCTGAAACATTGTAAAGTACTCTAATACTGCAGAAGCTGTTCTTTTAACCATATTGACTTAAAAGTATTAAAAAAAATAATAATTTTGAAATAATGTAGTTAAATGATACAAGTTTGATCACAGCAATAAAATATCATTGATATGTATAAATACAGGATATATTGATAATTTTATATCTTACATTTTTTCAAACTTTACCTTAGGGTCTTACCTAGGTAAATCTGTTGCATCACTATTATGAATCAGAATTTTTTTTTTTTTAATTTTGTGCTTTTTTTTAAATTTTTATTATACAAAATCTGTAATTTTCTGAAAATTTTTAGAGAAAATGTATATAATCATTAATTTAAGTGAATATTGGCAATTCTACTCCTTCCCTAAATAAACAATTAAATTTATATCTAATTTTCTTAACCCTAAAATTTCAGTGCTTTTGACCTCTTTTACAAATTTTAGGCAACCCCAGCCAAATTTGGGTGACCCAGGCCCTGGCAAAATTCCAACCCTAGTCTGTTCTTATATATATATATATATATATATATATATATATATATATATATATATATATATATATATATATATATATATATATATATATTACAGAAAATGCTTGGCAGTTGCTTCAATAAAGCCATAAATTTCTCACTTATCATATTCTTTTTCAGTAACTAATTTAAAATTTTGCAGAAATGCAATAAAACACCAATCTAAAGAACAAATTAAAGCTACAGTATATTTTTAAGCATTCATTTAAAAAAAAAGGTTACTTCAACTTAAATATTAAAGCAGTGAAAATGTAAATGCAGGGCACACGATCAGTTGTCTATGGGGAGTGGAGCCCCTATCCCCCAACCCGTGAGTGCTGGCGATATATATATATATATATATATATATATATATATATATATATATATATATATATATATATATATATATATATATATATATATATATATATATATATATATATATATATATGGGTCATTCCGCATCAAATCAACACAAGGTTTTAACTTGACCATCTCCAATTTCCATGAAATATTCAACAATTGTTAACTGTATGGAGACTATGAATAATACCAAATTTTAGGAAAATATTTCAAACCATTTAGAAACTACAGCCATGTAATGTTCAAGAAAAATCTTTGAAAATGTGAGACCACCAAATATTCAAATTAAGATACAAGGGTGAATGAGACCCTTGTATAATTGGAGTAACTGCGTGGAAAAAAATTCTTGAAGTCTAAATAGAATTCCCAGCTTCTTTGAAGCCGCCCCAGCAACCATTGTGATATTGGGTTTCCAAGACATTTTTTTGATTATGTGAAGGCCAAGGATGTTTGTATTCTTAACAGGAGAGATGGGAGAACCATTGAAAGAAATAGAAAAGTTAGGAGGTGTCTTTGAGAGGGAGATTTCAAGAAGTTGAGTTGTTAAAGAATTGAATTTCACATGGTTGAGATAACCCCACTGGGAAATTCTATCCAGATCTGCAAGAATGGAATTGGAAAGATGATGATGAGAAGTAACTCTAGATGCAAAGGAAGGAGCAGATTTGAAATGAGTAGAAGAATGGAGGGTTGAGTCATTGTCATATGAATGGATAGGGTTAGATGAACAGCTGAGAGGATCATTAATGAAAAGTAAGAATAGAGTAGGAGACAAGGCAGAACCCTAAGGAACACCACTACTTACAGGAAAGGAAGAAGTTGCTCCATCAGCAACAGCTGAAATGGAATGATTAAAAAGAAAGCTAGATATAAGTAAGCAAAGAGAAGGAAGAAAAACAAAGGAGGGGAGCTTGAAAAGCAGCGATGCATTCCTTACCCAGTCAAACGCCTTTGATATGTCAAGCATCACAACGCAAGTCTCACCATGGTCCCTAAAGACAGAAGACCATAAATCTGTGAGATAGGAAAGTATATCACGAGTAGACCTCGGAATGTCAAAAGCCATACGATGATCAAAAGAAGGGAATGGGATTCCAGATGATCTAAGAAGTGAGAGTTGAGAAGGGTTTCAAAGATATTAGACAGAATACAAGTTTGAGCTATAGGGCGATAGTTAGAAGGATCAGAGCAGCTACCTTTCTTCTAGTTAAGCTAGAACAATGAGAGTGATGTCATTTTTGGAGCATTTGTCAAGGTCTTTTCAATGATATATAACACAAAATGGGTTATGAGGAAATTTTTTTAATAAAAATCTATGTAAAATTTGAATTAAAATTTTTGTTGTAGAAATACATGATTAAAAATTTTCAAACAAAATAAGCAAATACCTTATACATATATTAAATGTCTGGCAAAGTTTAGTTATGGGATGGTGAAGGCTTCATATTTTAAAATATTTATTACGAAACCCAGGTTTTTTGTTTTTTTTGTTTTTTTTTACAATAATCCAAAATTTTGCCTAAACACCACCTACCTTTCCTTTATAAAATGATTTCTGTAATAACAAGATATAGAGAAATTAAATATATATATATATATATATATATATATATATATATATATATATATATATATATATATATATATATATATATATATATATATATATATATATTGTAAGGAATATCGCGCAACTTTGAATATCCAAACAGAAGAAAAATAAATTACAATATAGTTAAATTAAATTAAAGACGAAAATTTAATACTTTTCACCCACCGTTGGTTATATCCACTGATGAGGGTAGCTTCTGATTGATGATTCGATCAATTCGTCCGGTTCGCCTTTGAGTGATGGACGATGTCGGGACTCGAAAAGATAACTTCCAGTGTTCCGTGAGTGCTATTTGGATTACGCAAAGAGCAAATGACAACAAAGATATAACAAGAACTGGTTCGGTAGTTCTTGGTTTATTTTGAGGTAGAGGAAAACACATAGAAGTTCTAAAGAATTTTTACTTTATAGATAATATAATAGAATAGAATGATTGATGAACAATGAAAATCTTGACAACATGTTCAGAACTTGAGGAAAGATTTTAAGAGTTGAACAAATTAGGGTTCTGGTTAAGAACTGACAGGAATGCAGAATTCTTACTGAAGAGTTGTGAATCAAAGAAATTCCTGTGTCATTTCCTAATATTGAGGGACGTTATGGAAAAAGGATTCTTGAAGAAAATTTGAGAAGATATTTCGTTGTTGATGTAATTCCTTCCCCGGAATTACAAAAGAAAGTAAGAAAACTCTTTTATATAAATTTACTTTATAAAAATTTTATTTTTCTGTATTATTTCACACAAGATTTAAAAACGAAGATTACAAAAACACCACTACTTACGTGTAGTTCGATTTTGTTGGACGAATCTACACAAATCGAAAAGGGCTTCGTTTATTGTTTTTGAAAATTTAATAAGTTTCTCAATATTACTGTTTTCTTTTTATGTTTTTGTTTATTTTGTTTATTTTTGTATATTTAAGTTAAATAGATATCTGTAAAAGAAAACAGAAAGTAAGATAAACTACAAAAAATGATAAAATGCCTATCTTTATAATGAAGTAATGAAGATCCTTCAATCTTGATTGAGCGTTTTCCATCTTTTCATTTCAGACAATCAGCTTCTTGTTACTTGGATATAAGCTTCCATGACAGCTATCTGTGAATAATATTAGCAATAGAGATATGCTCACAATATATATATATATATATATATATATATATATATATATATATATATATATATATATATATATATATATATATATATATATATATATATATATATATATATATATATATATATATATATATATATATATATATATTAGAAAAGGTGCAAGAATGGCTCATCAGTTAAAGCTGAATTGTTGTTTTATGAAAGCATAATATAAATATTTCATTGCAGAGAGTTATGAAAACTTTAATATAAATGATGCAAATACTATATAAACAAAGAAACTGCTAAAATATCACATTTAAAGTGTTTTTTTTTTTTTTTTTTTTTTTTTTAACATTTTTTTTTTCCACCCTGGTTTCCAATATAAACTTATAGATTTAATGTTTATTTTTTCAGATAAATTTGCTAACATTTTTAAAATTTAAAATAGCTGTGTTTAAAAAGCTAATTGTTTATCTTTAGAAAGAAACATTTATATTTTGGAATAATGGCTCTTGACGAAAATATGGATAAAATTAGAGAAATTATTGCATCAGCAGAAGAAGAAATAAAATCTATTGAAGTCGAAAAAGATATTCCATTAGAACTTGATTTAGGAAACCTTTTAGTTACAGATATCAATGAAATAGATAAGGGAAAATTCAGGTAAGCCTATGTATTTATTGGGTAGGCCTTATAATAAAGTTGAATTTCCTATGGTTGATTTTGTTTTAAGGAGCTATCCATTTGTTACAGAAAACTGAAATATATGTAAATGGTTCTTTGATAATAGCTCTGTTTCTACAAGCCTGTGTGCTTACTTTTTGCTCCCTTGGGTTCACTTTGTTTCTAAAGCCAGTTTGTGAGGTTGTGTCAGGATGTCACAAATTGGCACTTTTTCTCATATATATATATATATATATATATATATATATATATATATATATATATATATATATATATATATATATATATATATATATATATATATATATATATATATATATATATATATATATATTGAGAGTGAGAGTTTTACTTTTTATAGAAGTTGGCAAATGTGTAAAAATTGTTTGAATTAACATTTAATTTTTACTCTATTGAAAATATAAAGATGAAATATACATAGATGTATTGCACATACCCTAATGAAGTATGGATCAGCAATTTCACTTGATAAATTAAAATGACACGCTTAAAGAAAAAAAGGCTGGTGTGGAACTGTCCATCCTCTGACTCTGATTGTTATACTTGAATACTATGTTGCAATATTAACTTAAGCTTGATAAATTATGTTAATGCATTTTAGCATTTAATAGCAACTATTTGATTCTCATGTGAAAGTAAATTAAAATAATACCCCAAGTCACTGTAAAATATGTGTAGGCATACCTTAACCTTTTTGCTGTGAGGCACCGACACCATCAGTGATCAAAGTCCCATCACTGATGGATCACTGACATTGTCTGTAATGGTTTATATATGTGTGTTGTTAACTCTAGTACACTTGTAGGACTTTTTTTTTTTTTTTTTAATTTCTGAGACATAAAATTATGTATTTCTTAAGATAGTTTCTGCAGTATATTGAATTATTTTTTTTTTAATTGAATAGTATGAATATTTTAAATCTATTAAGGTGTAAATCATTTTTTTTTTTTTTTTGCGTAATGTTTTTTTTATATCAAGTAGGGTAAGTTTGTAGCTTTTGGATTAATGTTGTTAATTTTTACCTTAATGAGAGTATGGACTTAAAACTTGTAATTAAAGTATGGGTAATTATATAGTAGTATTCATCATTCATTCAGTATTCATTCTCAAAAATGTTTAAATTATAAAAAAAAAATTTAAAAAATATTGCAGCTGCAAATTCACGAAATATGAATATATTTAAACTATTAAAAATTTAAAGTTATGAAATTATGGTACTATTCCTAAACATGTCTAAGCTTCATACAACTTTCATAATTCTGTTTGTTAAAATAAAAAAAATAAATCAATTTATAAAAAATTTACTCTATCTTGACTATACATCCAACTCTTAAAATTTTTGGAGTAGATTTATATATACATTTATATAGACCATTGTGAGTTACAAAATTTAATTTTGAGTTTTTTTCATTTTGCATATCTAATAGTCTGATATCTTATCACAATTTAGGTAACCCTGTTTTGAATGGAGCTCTATTTAAAAAAAAAAAAAAAAAAAAAAAAATTTTTTTTAAAGGAGTACTAAAAAAAAAAAATTTATTAATTTCCTTAAGCTTTCATGCATCTCAATATTTTTAACAGGACTGGCCAACTTAGTATCATCTGCAGACTTAGAAACTACAATATTTTATTTTATTCAAATCATATTTATAGAGTAGGAGTAGAAGTAGGCCCTGCACAGAACCCTGAGAAGCTCCAGTTTTTATCATCTCCCATACATGGTTTCTTTTTCTTCAGCCACTCCCCTATCTTATATACTGCCACTCCTATACCAAACTGAAATTAATTTGTGCATAACTCCTTTCATAGGGTACCTTATAAGCTTTGCTAAAATCCAAATGTACATAATCAACTGACTCTTCCCTGTCTACACATTCAGTAATATACTCCATAAATTCCAAAAGATTCGTTTGACAAGATTTACCTTATTTAAAGCTATGATGAGTTCTGTATTATTTTATTATCATCTAGTTGATTTTTATTTATATTTTCTATATCTTCAAAATTTAGTAAACTATTGATGTTAAACTATCTTTCCTGTAATTTCCCATTTCTTCCATTTTTTTTTTTTTTTTATGAAAAAGATTAAAACATGAGCAGTCTTCCAGCCTTTTTTAAATACGGTTTACCGGGACTGAAATATAAAATAAAAGAAAACCCACCCAATCCCAGCTTAATGCAAATCAGGTGAGTGAAGATGGAGGCCTTAAAGAAAGGAAGATTAAATGCAGCAGGAAAAACAGAATATCAGAGAGTTCCACAGAACAGAAGTGACTGGAAAGAAGGAGTCACCACAATAGACAATCCTGTGATTTACTATATTCAAAAAATTCATTTGAAAGCATGACTTCCCTTGTGCTGCGAGGGTGACGCAATAGTGGTGGAATGATAGAGATCAATTCTCTCAACTAACTGCCATAGAAAAAGAGAGTGCACCAATGTTACATTGCAGAGACAGTGGGTCAAGTGAGTTTGAAAGTAGTGGACAGTTTATTAATCTTTTAGCCTTAGACTCAACCCTATCCAAAAGAAATTGGAACTACAGGCCCCCAAATGTGAGAACAGTACTTCATGCAAGGACGGATAAGATGTAATTGGAGCAACTGTTTGGAAGAAAAAAATTTCCCGCAATCTGAATAGTGTTCCCAGGCTCTTTGAAGCTATAGGTAATACGTAATAGACTTAAGAAATAGTATATGTAGTACTAATAATACCTTCCTTTAGGACTCTATAATTTATACCATCAGAACCTGCACAGTTGGTGCAATCAGTTCTGTTCAAGTAAATTTTTCCTCTATCCCAATAGTAGGAAATATATGAACAATCACTACTCTTACTTTGTAAAAAAAATATCTCAATTCAGAATTGTTATCTAATTGTGTCTGTAAACACTGATGCAAAGCAGGTATTGAAAATATTGACATTTATTCATCAGAGCTATCCATATTATCATCTATATCTTAATAGGGCCAATCTTTGTTTTTATTTATGAAAACTAAAGTATTTCAATAAATCTGTATTATTAATTCATGTTGGTTAACTTTTACTCTTAGACACTCATTATTTTAGTTCATTTCTTATTCTCATTAAAGATTCCAGATCTTCTACACTGTTGCTATCTTAGAATCTATTAAACCACTACATTTATCCAAAATACTTTTCTTTTATCCATACCCCAAGAGTTTTGTTTTCTGTTCTCTGTCGAGATTGCTTAGACTAGAAAAAACATATGTTTGAGTATTATCCCCAAGGTTAACTTAAATGTTCCCTCATTTGAAAATAAATTTGTTTTTTAAATTTCTTATAACAATTACTGATTTCAAGTCTAGATCAGAATTTATTAAAGTCGAAAGGTTTTACCTTGTTTTAAGATAGTTTTGATTTAGATGTTGCATTTAAATTTAACCTACTATGTTTCCCTGAACCTCAATATTACTAACTAAAGAATTTCCTAATATCAAATAATTATTATTCCTTCTTTCCTCATAAGCTATTTGACTTACAAAGTTATTTAAGTCAACCATTATGATTATACTTTCTTACCACTTCATTCTGCCTTAATATCAATCATCATTGTCTTATTTAATGCCTTATCCTGACCAGGAACTGTGTAAAAATCTCCTATTGTGTGTAATTAATTCCTTATCCACCCATTGATTCATCCTGGAGTATAGTTATGAACTTATGCCTAACCGAATAGTGGTTTCATACAAAGGGCAACTCCTCCACCTTTCCCACCAATGTGCTGATAACAGATGAAGTGAATAACCCTCAATTTCAAATTCCTGTTTTGAATCACCAAAAGCTCTTTCATTTGCCTACTCTCTAATACATTTAATATTTTGACTTTCTTCAGTTATACACCCTATTAACCCATCTTTCTTATTCCTTAGGCTTTTCCTTATTCTTATGCAATATAATAACATTGGCATAGAAAAATTTAAGGCCAGGCATAGTATTACTATTTTTACAAATTTGCCTTTAATAACAGTCCCTTTCTTTCCCCCCCCCACCCTCCTCCCCAAAAATTAATAATTTCATTATTGCATCATTTAAAACCATGACATCTTACAACAAAGATGGATTCCAATTCTCTAAATGTATATCACGCCTTCCATAAAATTGTCCTTTGCTTATGAATTGCTGTAATATTATTTTAGGATGTAGTCAAGGTTTCAGGTAAAAGTCTGAGTCATTATATGAGGACTACATCACAACTTAGATCAGAATTGTGGTGATAGTTGTATTTTATAGTTGAGCCAGTTTAAGTTTGTGCTAAGTCAGTCGGACTTGCTTTCCAATACTGACTTTCAAACCTTTTCTCTGTATTAGAGTACTAGGTTATTTGAATTATAGTATAACTTAGCTTCTCTTTCATTTTTTAGATTTTATTACTTAAATATTTTATATTTACTGTTTTAAATGTCCAGTTATACTTTCAATTCTCCTTTAGAAACAGAATTAGGACCTATTGTATATTAAATATTTCGTTATTTGATACTGTATCAGTACTATAAATACTAAGGAACTCTAAGCAGGATATGGAATGTAAGAAATGTTATTGGGGTAACTCAAAACTTGATGCAAGGAAGTAGACCCACACATTATGCCATTCGTTTTCATGAAAACTTTGAATTAAAAATATAATTTTGTTTTACTTTTTCTGTTTTCGTTTCATTTGGGTTTTTTAATCTTAATGCAAAGCATAAACTTAAACATAACTTGGGGTAGTTCAAGTGTTTGTCCAGTTGTCAGTTTTGTCTTTATTTGTTTCTGTGTTTTTGTCAGATCATGACTACAGATTAATTATATATAATTTTATTACCAATTGCTTTTATTGAGCAAGAATGTCACATAAATTTTAGTTTAATGAAAATAAGGTACATTGAGACTCATGTAGGTAAAAGATATGAGAATCCTTGGTTTATGACTTTGTCACATATGTTTTAACTATTAAGATCATTTTTTTTAAAGAAAATTTTAAATGAAGACAGTCATTTACATTTTGAATAAGTGATGAGGATGTTTTCTTTGTGCGCACATTTTTTGATAGATAGGGAAAACAGAATTTCACTTCTTACTCTTGCAATTATCAATATTAGTGTTTTACCATAGATGTAAGAAATATATGCACATTGCATGAAGCGTATACTACACACAGATCCAAGATGGAAGAAAAATATCCAATTAATTCATATATTGTTAGCTAATATATTGTCTTAAAAGTTGATGGAGTTTATCTGTCAGTGCAAATTATTATATTGTTGAGAGTGTTGTAACATTTTTTTAAATTATTTGATTTAAGACATGTCTGTACATGTTAAGGTCAATTAGTCAGTGAACTGTTTCATTGGTATGGTTTCCTACTATAATTTCTTAGTTTGATGTATTGTTTTTCTTTTCAAAAAAAAAAAAAAAAATTAACCAGAAAAATCTATTGCTAATGCTTCTGCTCTTGAGTTAAACAAAATAAAATTAATTGTGTTTTGGAATTTTAAAAAATTTCTAGATATCCTAAAATATTTCAATTTGTGATTAACTTTGTATTTTTGTTCCCTCTGATCAAGCTTCGAGTTAATGGAACATGATTTACTAATCATAAATTTTTTTTATTTATATATTTAGTGATGAAAATGAAGTAGAAGAATATTTAAAAAATCTGGCAAGAGATGGTGTCCAAAGTATATTAAATGCTGTTTATGAACTTCCTACAGACACTATAGACAACAATATTTATGCACTTATTCCTAAGCCAACAACACGGTAAGTATTCAACATTGGTTTCATCTGAAATATATTAAATATAGATTTAATTATTTTATATATATATATATATATATATATATATATATATATATATATATATATATATATATATATATATATATATATATATATATATATATATATATATATATATATATATATATCCGGATATCATCCGCATCCTCAACTGCGAATATCCGCATCATTTTTCTAATATCCGCATCCGCGGATATCCGCAACCGCATCCCCATCCGCTGATAGTAAAAAATTAGTATGCTTATGCGATGAGATGATAGAAACAGCTAAAATAACGCCTTTCAAGAAAAAGCAAAAGCTCTCAGATACAAAAGAAACAAAATCTTTTAGCTTAAGCATTGCTAAATCAATGAAAGATCCTCTAGTTTCCAGCAGCGATGAAGAATCACAGTCAGAAGTGTCAAAGGATACAATATCGATTATTGAAAATTATCTGAAACTCCCACGTTTGGAGGCAGATAAAGACCAACTGGTTTGGTGTAGAGATAATTGCAAAAGTTTCCCTTTTCTTGCTGAGCTGGCAAGGACTTATTTAGCATGTCCTTCAACTAGTGTTGCTAGTGAGCGTCTTTTCAGTGGAGCAGGCCTCATTTACGATGAAAAGCGAACCAAACTTTCACCTGAAAGAGCCCAAAAGCTTTTATTTCTAAAAAATAACTTACCAATTATTAACTTCAAATGGAATATGTGAAACTGTGAAGTGTGAAGGTAATACTGAATTACTGGCTATATATATATATATATATATATATATATATATATATATATATATATATATATATATATATATATATATATATATATATATATATATATATATATATATATATATATATATATATATACCTTTTTTCAAATGGGTGGAGGTTGGGGAAAGAGGTTGGTGGGGTGTTCAAGAGGTTGGGTCCCCGTCCCACACCTAGGTAACATAGATTCTGGATATTATATATAAAATTCCAAGAATCTATGGCAAAAACTCTTAAAAAATTAAACTATCCGCAACCGCATCCGCGGATAGTAAAAAATTACTATCCGGTCCACCTCTAATATATATATATATATATATATATATATATATATATATATATATATATATATATATATATATATATATATATATATATATATATATATATATATATATATATATATATATATCCTTAGTTTTTGTACAAGGATGGATGCTCTGCATTTGAGTGCAATGTTTTCTTATTGCTAATTTAGTCTCCAAAATTTAGTATTTTATGATTGACTCTTTTGTCATTAAATGGGTATATTTATCAGTTCTGTTCATTTATATCTTAAACTCTTTAAAAATCTAATCTCTAAAATGTAATGCATTCATTCTCTTTTATTTTTCTGAATTTTCATCATTGTTATATGAATATTGTCCAGCACTGATGGTGACTTAGTTCTATACCAATTCTGTGTCCATAACGTTAAAATTTCCTGATCTTCTTGGCTTAGCGATATAGCCAAAATATTAAACCTTTCCTAAAGATTCAATCTTTCTCCTTGCAATGTTAAACCTTTTCTCCTCTAGGTTCCTTTGACTCTTTCTATCTCTCTCTCTCTCTCTTTTTTTTTTTTTTCTAATTCTTATTTATGATACTTTATACTAAAGATGTGACCTCAGCTATTTTGTAGCTTAGTAGTACTAAGAAAAATCGTTATGATATTACTCAGGCGGTTTTTATATTTTCACTATAAGTATTAAACTGTTTTGTCTTTGCTTCTCAACTTCAATCTTTCTTTCTGGAAATTTCTCTGTTCTTTCTAAATTTTACCAAACCTTGAAGATTTGGATAATTTGATTTTTTTTAATCACTTCAGTTAGCATTATTATATATATATATATATATATATATATATATATATATATATATATATATATATATATATATATATATATATATATATATATATATATATATATATATATATATATATATATATATATATATATATATATATATATATATATATATATATATATATATATATATATATATATATATATATATATATATATATATATATATATATATATATATATATATATATATATATATATATATATATATATATATATATATATATATATATCTTCTATTTTTCCAACTTCCTATGACTTACACACCTTTAAACGTCGTGTATCAGGTCACGTCGGCCTTTAATTTGACCAGGCTTCCGTCTTTCTCCCCAACTTCGGTGGAATTCTGGTAGGCCTCTGGCCTTTGCCCACCGGAGGTGATATAAAAAAAAAAAATATATATATATATATATATATATATATATATATATATATATATATATATATATATATATATATATATATATATATATATATATATATATATATATATTATATATATATATATATATATTTCAGATTACCGAGGGAAAAACCAGTACCTAAACCAAAACCTTTAACTAAATGGGAACAATATGCGAAAGAAAAAGGCATTAAGAAAACTAAAAAGCCAACAAAAATCTGGGATGAAATCTTAAAGGTATTTTTATTCAGTGCTAATTATGTTGTAATTTAGGCAGGAACAGCTTTTATGATAAGAAATAAAAAGGGGCATTTATTCTTTTCATATTATTATTATAAAGTACTAAAACTACTGCTCGATTATATATATATATATATATATATATATATATATATATATATATATATATATATATATATATATATATATATATATATATATATATATATATATATATATATATATATATATATATATATATATATATATATATATATATATATATATATATATATATATATATATATATATATATATAGGAATGGGTGCCCAAATATGGGTATTTGAAAGCTGCTGCAGAAAGGAAAAAGAATTGGGTTCTTGAAGTTCCTGAAAATGCGGATCCCTTTGAAGATCAATTCCGGAAGATGAGTGAAAAAAAGAAAGAACGCATTGCCAGAAATGAATATCAACGGTTGAGCAACATTGCAAGGGCCAAAAATGTTAAAGTTCCAAAACTTGGTGTGACGTCGGAAACAATGAAATCCAAATTTGAGGTATACAATAATTTTTTAGCTTAATTTTAAATAAATTTTTTTTTATTTCTTTCTCTTCTGTTTACAATTGTCTCTCTTTTTTTTCTCTTTTTCATTTTCCATTATCTGAGTTTTATTTTTATTTACCTTTTTTTTTTTTTTAATTTTTTTTTATATTTTATA
Organism: Armadillidium nasatum; assembly: GCA_009176605.1. Taxonomy (NCBI): domain Eukaryota; kingdom Metazoa; phylum Arthropoda; class Malacostraca; order Isopoda; family Armadillidiidae; genus Armadillidium; species Armadillidium nasatum. The sequence goes on along the minus strand of SEYY01000462.1, from coordinate 39,120 downwards.
TATTGTGGTTATCTTTTCCTCTGTTATAAATACGAGAAATATAACGAGTTCGCACGCTCGGTTGTTTGCAATTCACGTTATTTTGTTTTCTAAATAATAATTAGTGGATTCGTCTACATAACTTTGTTTGTAAAAAAATGCGAGATAATCAAATAATTTATGAACACCGCTATTAAAACTATTAATTTAATAGGTAAGTTACTCACTGTAAAAGAAATTTAAATTCCATTGAGAACTAAGAAAAATGCTCTTGTTATATGTTATAATATGCTATTAATACTGTTGAACAAGGGGAGAGTAAATGTTCTTCCCAAATTTCAGTTTTAAAGCAAATATTCTGGATGCCTAATAACCGCGTGTGAGTGTAAAAAATAAATAAAATCAAATGTTTTTAAATCTTTTCATTACATAATGTGATAAGTATGAGCCTAACTCTCCACCCCAAAGATCCCTTTTAAAAATTTTGAATTTAGATCTGTTAGAGACTTATTCTACGATTGTTTATTAGCTTATTAAGTCAATTTTATACAATTTTATAGATGAAAACGGCATTAGAACAGACTCGGTTATCAACAGCCTCTCTTGGAAAGTTTCAAAAGACATTACAGAAAGAGAAGCCTCTTCCAGAAAGAAAACGAGGCGAGAAGCGAAAACTTCCCGCTACTAATAATTCATTTGCAGGTATCGAACAAGAACGAAAGAGATCGCTGAAGATTCTCAGCAAAATGAAAAAGAGCGAACTTGATTACGAGATGGCTGTTAATAAACAAATTAAGATGGAAAATGTTCAGTAAGTTTGAAATTATTATTATCATTATTATTTTCACAGTTTATTTTAAATGTGCTCAATCTGTAAATGCAATTTCTTTTTTTTTTCGTGTGTGTATATATTTTTAAATATAGTTAAATGTATTTTTCATATATTCCAGAATGTCTCACACTGGAAAGAAGAACGCTAACTCTGGTCGTCGGTCAAAACGCGGAGGAAGGCAAAGAGGAAAGTCAGAATATAAGGCTCTCTCTAAAGGGTTAAGTCAAAAGATAAAAAGTAAAGGTTCCAAAGGATCAAAAGCCTCCAAAGGCTCCAAAGGCAAACAATCAGGAGGGAAGAGAAAAAGAAAATAAAATTAACATAATTAAATTTGAGCTAAAATGTAAAATTATTTTTGTATGAAAATTTTTTTATCCTTATTAGTAGTTAATTCGGGACAATAGTTTCCTTTTGTAGTTTAATATACATACTTTTAAAACTGAAAATCATTTGCATATTAGGCTATTTCTCCAAAAGTTTTGAAAATATTTGAAATTGTGCCCAGTATCTATTTATGTACTGACATTTTGGCTACTTATTCTTTTGTAGAACATTTCTCTAAATATTTTAGCTATTCTTTTGGATGTATGATAGGATAGTTACTTCACCTTGTTGACATTTAATTATTAGTTTATATCTTATAATTTTCTCCAATCTATAATTTCACCCTCCACAAGCTAATTTATTTAGCCAGTTGTAAACATACCCTTTTTCATCCTACATAATTAAGTACGTAACTTCTCTGTCCATAAGAGAGTAATTCCTCTCCCTTATCTTTCACCATTCTTCTTAACCTTACAATGCTTCCCCAAACTGGTCTAGTCCATTATCTTTCCTCGTGGGTATGGGTACAGGGGATATTTGCAACCCGTTGGATGCAGAGGTGTCCTTTAATCCAAATTTCCCTTCTCTCTCAATTGCACGTGGTGTCAAGTCATGTCCGCCTTGATTTATCTCCGACTTTGTGTCCTATTTACCTTACACCAATCTGCAAATTGTCTATAGCCAGCATTGCGCCGTTTCAGCAACTTGACACATTTACTAGTTCTGGGCGACTTGAGTATGTTATCCAATTTGAGATGACTGTGCCATTGCCTACATTGGAATGACTAATATATGTTATGCATAAGTTTTTTCTAAACTGTCTCCACAGGGGGCAACTAACTTATAGATCTTACGAAATTCACTCACAAGATATATTATCTTATCCATTATCTACCTGTACGTTGGTACATTTCCTCTGGAAGTGCCTGCTTCACAATTATTGTTTTATCTCTGTCCTATCTCTTCTCAGATAGTATTCCAGCTTTAAATCCGTCATATTGCGCAGATTTGTTTCCTAGCAAGTAACGGGGCTGCTTCCCAACACGAAATCGTTGAAGCTTTATCTTTGTAGATTTGTGTATCACAGCATTTTAGTCATATATTCCAAGCTCTTTATGGTGAAAACGTTCTTTGACTACGTAGTGGTCTGCAGAATTTCCTCTGGTATCTCGCGTAAACAAATCTTAGCTTCGTTCAAATTTTTTTTTTCAAAGCTTCTGTTCGTTCTATATATATCTTGGATAAAATTCAGACCAATTTGGTCAATATAGAAACTCGGTTGGAGTAGAGAGAATATAGGAAATGAGAATAAGTTCCAGGTTAATATTTTTTGAAATTTAAGAGATTATGGAACGAGCTTTGTTGGGCAATATGAGAGGGAAAATAAAGGATGGGAGACGCTGGTTTTTAAAAGTAATCTTTGTAGGAACTGGTAAAATATGGGGCTCCTTAGGTCTTCTATCCTTGAACCTTTAATTCCTAATTTATATTTCTGCATGTACTGATGACACGAAGCTGGCCTATTTTGTTAAAAGTATAGAGATGAATGAGAGTTCAGTGATGTAAATAAACTACATTACCAAGCTCTAAAGCTAGTGACAAATAAATTTTAATTAAAAGTAATTTGGGCTACTCTAAGAATTTGTTAAAAAATGCATATGGAATGACTTCATGAATAAAGAAAATTTTTGAATGCAGTTATTAGCAATATTGAAAGTGTCAGAGCAATATTTAGAAACTAGGAATATGATATGATAATCTGTAATCTTGTCTTTATATAGGTTTGTCAGACTAATGATTGAGTGCTGTGCACAGGGTTGGGACATTTATACTTCTTATTTAAGAAAAGATTAATATATTGGATGCAGTACAGCGGAGAGCAACAAAAATAATTTTTGGAGATAAAAAAAACAAGTTTTACGAAGGATAGATTAAACGAAATGGGGTTTTCTATAGAAAGCTTTCTCATAGAAAATAAAATTCAATTTTCAAACTATTTTCCTCAATTGACGATATGTAGTTACGAGTAAGTTATTTTCATTAGATCACAAAGTCGCAGGAGGAGTAACGGTAAAGGAAAAAAAAAAAAATTTTTTTTTTCAGTAACGACTAAATTTTTGTAACGGTTTACTATAAGATATTAATGATTGTGTATGAACTGTCTTCAAATCTTTTTGAAAAATAGTTGGATGATCAAGGTATGGTATGAATTAAAAAAAAATTTAAAATGCTCTAAATACCTTAACACAAGGTCACGTATTATTAGTGAATGTTTCTGACAATCTTTTGTGGTATCGGTGATTCGGTTTTGCATGTTAATTAGTTTAGCTGACATTTACAGTTTATTAAAAAAAATATAAATAAAAAAGAAGTTATATATGTAGATTGTACTTACATGAAGAAAATTAAAATCAGAAATAATCGAGTCGTTTTGCTTTTTGAATGATCAAACTTTTTATATTTTTGATTGGGACAGGCTTGTGTGTGTTGAAATATCACCAGAAAATGAATTTTTATATTACTTTAATATTTCAATCTCTCTCTCTCTCTCTCTATACATATAATATATATATATATATAATATATATATATATATATATATATATATATATATATATATATATATATATATATATATATATATATATATATATATATATATATATATATATATATATATATATATATATATATATATAATATATATATATATATATATATATATATATATATATATATATATATATATATATATATATATTGAGCAAAAATTTAAAGTTTTTAAATATTAAAATATGAATTTAAGTCCTGTAAAAACTTATGGTTAAGCTTTTATTAAAAGACCTGAAAAAGAAGGGTCGTAACTAGTGTTACAATTAAATAATAAAAGGAGACTTACTATGAACTTTTTCAAAAGTTTTGTTTGTCCTTGTAGTTCCTTCATATACGAATTCAATATAATTAAGAACGTTACGCAGTTATATATTTGAGTAGAAGGCAATAGATATGATAGTAAGAAAGAGTTGAAAAGAAAATATAACTCATAACCTTATACCTTTGAATTCTGAGGACTTGTAATGAACAAGCAAAAACTCTTAAATTTTTAATAACGTCTAGACTTGAGAGATTTGAAAAAAAAAATGATCATTGTTTAAGCAGGAGTTTTTTGAAAAATGTGCTACATCGATACAAAAAACAAATCAGCTCTACAAACTCCTATCAAGGAGAACTTAAAATATATATAAAGTATATAGACCAGATAAATTAGTGAAAGCATATAAACAGTTTTTATAGCCCTTCTTAATTATTGAAAAGTCGCTTTGTTTGTAAACATTTACCTATTATTGCATTCACGAAATCGAGAATGCGAGAAAGTATGCCTATTTATGACATAGAAGTGTGCAAACAGGCTTCAGAAACGACGAGAGTGAGTCTGTCGGCGCATTTAACCAGCAATCGGTCTTTCAAAAACGCAGGTTCATATTTTGGTATAGTAGGGTTGGCCGAGCAACGAAATTTTCTGCCCCACACCTAGTGGTCTTGCAAGAAAATTACAAAAGTCCATAAAATTTTTATTTTATGTCTGACAATACCATTTTATCAACTGCTAATTCGATTGTACTATTTAAAGATGTATTATCCTTTCACTGTCTTTTTTTTTTTTTTTTTTTTTTACAGTGTTGTTAAATGGATTCAAAACTATATAAATAAAAAAAAATAAAAATGAAAATTTTATCACTAGCACTTATGAGTCAGGGGTATGGGGACTGAGCCCTTCGTAGACAAATGATCATGTGCCATGTATTTGTATATTATAATATGCATGAATAATAAGCAAATTTTAAAGTTACATTAATGTCAATATTATTGCAGAACAGCAATAAAAACGGGTAATTCTTTAGTGATGTGGGCCCAAATTTTTTCTTCACAGCTTAACTATGTAACCATAAAAAAAAAAATATATCATTTCATTTTTCATAGTTCTGAGTGGAAAAAAATTTGGGCCCACATCTCTAAAGAATTACTATATATATATATATATATATATATATATATATATATATATATATATATATATATATATATATATATATATATATATATATATAGGTAAAGGTGGAGATTGTTTCTGAGTTTCGATTGTTAAAAAATATCGAAAATCGAAAATATCGGAGAAGCCTAACGTAAACAAGAAAGTTGCCAGAGGTACTATTACACTAGAAATACACACAATTATTATTACTTACTTTTCTAGCAGAACCTAATTCGACTTATCATAACCTGAACTACCGAAAATACCGTAATTTAACCTAAATAATAATAATTTTAATGTACTTATAGTTTATAACATAACCTAAATTTAAGGTATCTGAATTGAAAAGAACAAATTACACATATCTTGAACAGTCAAGGTAACTGAAACTCGTTGGGTAGGAAAGTATCGATTAAAATAAAATATCGATATAAAAAATATCGATATAAAAAATATCGAAACTCAGAAACAATCTCCACCTAAGCCATATATATATATACAGTATATATATATATATAGCCAGTATTCGTTAGGTGGGCCAAATTGCTAGCCACTAGGTGTATATTTACCCTTCAAGTCAAGATTTGGTTAAGTTAACTAGCTTGTTAAATAAACATTAAAAGAGCCAGTGTTTGCTAGGTTGTCTATTTGCTGGTTATAAGCGTATATTTCCCTTCAAATTGAGATTAGGTAAGTTGAACTATTTGTTAGATCCAATAAACTAGTTTGAAACTTCTAACAAAGATTACAAGAAAGTTAAATACAGAGAATGTTAAGGATGGACAAAGGTTTGAGTTGTGTTTTTGAAGATGGCATAGTTGTGTCAAGTAGAGAGATGGAGAAATTGAGTTCTTGAGTCATTAAAGATAACCATATTTTCTTATCCATTTTGAAATTTGAGAAAGATTACAAAGAAGGGAAAGATCACCAGTAGAACATTTTTTATGATAGCCATACTGGTGATCAAAACAAAGACCAGATTTGAGATATTTTCAAATCTTGTTATAGAACCATTGTAGTGGAAATAATGGTAACTACAATTTGAAATAAAATTTAGACTCTCTCCAAGAAAATGAAGGGGAAATGAACATCCGCACACACTAAAGTCTTATAGTTTATTATTTACAGACAATTTAACAACTCCTTTTGAAAATAGATACCAAAATATCATAAATAAAAATAAACAGAAAATATTCTAATTAACAAAAGTATTATATAAAATATACAAAATAAACAATTGTTTAACAAAAAAATAGAAACAATAGAGAAAATATAAAACAAATAATGTGGTGCGCAAAAATATACTACAAGCAATATGAACAAAATCAAAACAATAAAGGTTTACTTTATTAATTTTACAAATTTTCTTTACTACTCTGTACAGGAGTAGTAATATCATCAACAACCACAATCATATAAATAACAATAAACAAAAACTGCATACAATATTATTCTAAATCCTTTTCATAAGCTTGTACATTCAAAAAAAAAATTTCCTGATTACCATACCACATATTTGAAATAAAATTTGGATTAATATCATACATAGAGCTCTTTAATGTTAAGGTGTATCTTTAATTATCCAATCTCCTAGAATATAACCAGGTATTCTACAGGAACATCAATCCAATCCCTAAGTTTTGGCTTTTTGGCTCAAAATAAAAAAAATAGAAAAAACTGGAAAAATAAAAAACATTTATCAAACATTCAAAGCCATACAAAATAAATAAATAAAAAAAAACAACAACTGTTGAAAACATTATTGTTGAAACAAAATTACCATCAACTAAAAAAATAAATCATAAATCTTAATACCAGGACAAGTTCAAATGTCCATTTTTTTTTTTCTTTTCTTTTCAGCAGCTTTTTGCAGCAAGCACTAAATACCTCAACTTTAAAAATACCATGCAACTCCTTACTGAAGACTTGTAAAAGCCAAAGAACTGAAACTCCAATGATCCACTTATAGGTCAGAATACCACACCAAAATCTCAAATCTGATGAACTGTGTGTAACAGATCCTCAAAAATCAAAATCAAAATATTAAATAATTCCTAAAGAAAATAGCAATTAAATACCAGAACTTAAACAAGCCAATTAATTTTAAAAAATAAATAAAACAAACAGTAACAATCAATCTTTCATCAGAACAATGGATGACAGCCTACCATTTAAATAGGAAAGACAGAACAGAAGGTAATAAAACTTAAGAATAGCACGAAAGATAGCTGGATATAAAATGTGTCATATGTCGTCCATCATTCCCACTTAGTCATTACTACTCAACAAAACATATACTTAAAATATGAGACAAAAGAAATCTTACCTAAACTTACCACACCATGATAACCAAAATCTCTTGGAAATGACCCAATCTTTACAGGACTCAAATTTCTTACATAAACAACTGTCCTGCTTCCTCACATGACTTCTCATTTCTCATGCACTAAGGTTTGAACATAGCCAATTTTATAAACTTATGACCAGTTCTTTGATATCTAGAAGCACATATCTGGGGCTGAGAGCAAGTGGGTCACCCTGTACTATATATACTATATATTAAAATTTGAATAATGAATAAACAAAAGATGTGATTTAATTCTTCCATATTATAAAATTATTAAATCTATTACAATTTTGGAGATTTTTTAAATCTTTTTAATTTCATCATCATCATAATCAAATTTACTATAATCATCATTGTCATCATCAAAAAAATATCTTAATCATCCCATCATATATATAATATATATATATATATATATATATATATATATATATATATATATATATATATATATATATATATATATATATATATATATATATATATATATATATATATATATATATATATATATATATATATATATATATATAATATATTATATATATTATATATATAAATATATATATATGAATAACAGTGATTCCAAAAATTGTTTAAAATTTATCGAAACTTCACTCGCAAGGCAGTGAAGTAATCTGACAAACTAGTAGATACGAAATATCTTTAAAAAAGGTGATTTTAACATTTACCACCTCCAATGGCTTTCATCTAGTTCTCATCATACTTCTGGGGAACTCGCGTATCATTTTTCTACTCAGAACACCCTCAGCAGTTGATGCAACTTCCTACCTGTATTCCAGACAATTACAGGATAGTTACTTTTACTTTCTTAAGTTAAATTATTGATTGTATGATATTTTATTAGTATATATATTTAAAAGTTTTTTTTTTTTTTTAAATTTCAAATTTCTTTACAGGTTTTTCTCATGTACAGCAATATGCTATAGATTCATAAATAATTTGCAGTCTAATGATTGCTTCCAGTTAGACTTACAAAGTTTTGCTTTTAATATTGTAATTGAATATCCTTTAAACTGAACATCATGGATGAGGATGAAGAAGTTATTCTTGAGGTAATATATATATATATATATATATATATATATATATATATATATATATATATATATATATATATATATATATATATATATATATATATATATATATATATATATATTAATATATATATAACAAATGGTCTTAAAATGGCAAGTTTAAAAAAAGAAGAAGAAAATAATTGATGTTTTATGAGTCAACATTTGAGAGTAATAAAAGAGAGAGGGTTATTTATGAAAAGTAGAAAAAGTGTTGGCGATAAGTCAGATCCCTGAGGGGCCACTATTAATAGATTTAAAGGAAGAACAATGGCTATCTATAACATCTGCTATAGAATGACTGGAAAGTAAATCAGAGAGAAAGAAAGATTCTGAAAGAGAGAAGTTTTGAAATCATAGCTTTGTGTCAGCTTTTGATATGCCCAGCATGACAGTCTAAGATTCGCCAAAATGCTGAAGAGGGAAGGACAAAGAGGAAGAGAGGAGGGAAAGAAGATCATCAGTGGAGTATTTTTGCTAAAGCCATACAGGCGATCAGAGAAAAGATCTTTTTTCAACAGAGGCTTAATGAGCACACATTTCCAGCAAAAAGAGAAGCTTGAAGTAGAAAGACTGAGATGAAATAATTAATATATATATATATATATATATATATATATATATATATATATATATATATATATATATATATATATATATATATATATATATATATATATATATATATATATATATATATATATATATATACAGTTTCCAGGATTTATATCAGCCCCCGTTTGTACCAGTTTATCAGACTCGGATTTGGCTAAATTCAACCAAATCAAATAATATATAAAATGTGCCAGAATTTTTTATTTTTTATTTTATCTTTTTTATTATTGCAGTTTCAGCAATTGGTTTAGTAATAAATACAATATATATATATATATATATATATATATATATATATATATATATATATATATATATATATATATATATATATATATATATATATATATATATATATATATATATATATATATATATATATATATATATATATATATATATATATTAGGGATGGAGCGATACCAAAATTTTTACCGATACCGATACCTAAAAATTACCGATACCGATACCGAAATATACCGGTATATATCTAAAAATATGCCGATACTATACTACCGATACCGATACCGATACCGATACCGATACTTTATAAAAAAAAATTTGCCGATACCGATACTGAAAAGGTCGATACCGATACCGATATAAAATATGCCGATACTTACCGATACCGATACCGATACTTCACTCCATCCTAATATATATATATATATATATATATATATATATATATATATATATATATATATATATATATATATATATATATATATATATATATATATATATATATATATATATATATATATATATATATATAATGTTAGCAATATGAAGTTCTAATAAAATTGCAGAAACTTACTTCATAAAACGCATCTAAATTACTCAATTAAACCCACCTTGTACATTTCGCTATATATTTGTAAGTTTGAAGGTAACAAGGCTAACATTCTGGCCCTCTAAAAACACTGCTTGTAACAACTTCAGGACCAGTACTGGAAACCAAAGCTCCAAGAAGCTTGATCTTTAGGAGAACTCTAAAAAATAAAGTATTTAGATGTTAGATGAAGACAATGCTAGTCCTACTGAAAGGATGAAAACCCTACCTGAAGGTGTAAATAAAATTCAAACCAAAAAAAAAACAAAAATCATGACTTTTCAGAATGCTCTAGGAACTCTTTAAGAGCATATTGAGGTAAATGCTCATACTACTGACAGGTTGAAGACCCTTCATGGGGAAAGATAAGGAAGAAGAAAGATTTGTAATATTGATTAAAAATTCATAATAGAATTTAATAAATATTCACTTTATTATACACCTATCCACCTCTCCCCTCCATAACCACTTGGGAGTTAGTGTTTCTCCAGTGATGGGGCTAGTGCCATCAAGATCTTGCTGCCGACTTGCCCTGGTGCAAAGTCTTCTTTTGTCATTAATTTTGGCAACATTCACAGTCGTTTGTCTAATTTCCACTTTGTCAAACACCACTCTCTCTTTTACTAGATCTCATCTCTTGATCTTAACTGAAACTCTGGTGCTTGAGTGCTCTGACAGCAAACTTACTGTATTTCCTCCTACTGTCTCTATCCTCAATTTTCATCCAAAGGCAAAAGTTGCGCATGTGTGCGCAGCAATGTTGTCTGCTTCTTGTGTATTTAATTTGGAGTCCTCTGAATTTTTTACTTTAGGACTTAATCTTTCCTGTAGCTCTTCAACTAAATTCATTTGTTCTCTCTATCTCCTAACTCTACTGACTATAAAAAATTCTTTGACACTCTTAACTCCAAAATAGAACATATTCTTTATTTTTCTTTTTTTCTCTGAAATCATTTTAGGTGATTTTAACATTTACCACCTCCAATGGCTTTCATCTTAGTTCTCATGATACTTCTGGGGAACTCGCGTACCATTTTTCTACTCAGAACACCCTGAGCAGATGCAACTCCCTACCTGTATTCCAGACTGTCTTGGTGATGAATTCTAACATCCTTGATATTTTCTTAACTTCTTATCCTTCTTTTTACACTTTTAAACTCTTTCCTCCTCTGGGTTTATCCGATTACAGTCTTATCTCTGTATCTTGTTTGGTCTTTTCCAAGTATTCCACAAGAACAGCCCTCGCTTTCGGCGAGGAGACGTTTCTGGCACTTCGGTGCTGCTAACTGGTCAGACTTGTTGTTGTGCTTCTCTGATTTCTTATGGAATGATTACTGTTTTCGTAGGAGAGATCCCTCGGAATGTGCAGAGTGCAAAACCGAGGTGGTTCTCTGAGGTATGGAGGCATACATTCCATTTCATTTCCTTTCAACCAAATCTAACAAACCTTGTTTTCTTGCTATTCGTCAGAGAGATGCAGCTTTCAAGGATTACCATAGTCTTCAAATTTCAGAAACATTCAACATATTTCATCCCAGAATTGTGCAAAATCTATTCTCTATAACACCAAGAACTCTTTTCTCCAAAGAAAATGCAGTAATCTTTCTAGTTACTCTTCCTCACTTCCTTTCTGGCATTTTGCAAAAAAAATTTCAACTCTAACTTTTCTTCTTTCCCTTTCCCTCCTCCAAAATCTCTTGATAGTACAGCTCTTGTTTTGCCTTCTACTGGTTCAAACATTTGCATCTAATTCCACTTTAGTCGATGTCGTAGCTATTCCTACTCCTCCAACCCCCTCTCAACTCATTTATGCCTAAAATTTTAATTTCTTCTAAAGACATCATTTCTGCTCTCTCTGAACTTAACACTAAGAAGGTGTAAAGTCCAGACGAAATCCCTCCTGAGGTTTTTAAAACTTGTGCTTCTGAGCTTTCACCCTGCTATGATAAACTATTTATTTTGTCTTTCTACTTCAACCTTTCCTTCTCGCTAGAAACGTGCTCTCATTTAGCTTGTACCGAAGAAGGGGGATCACTCTCAACCCTCCAGATTCTCAAACTTCCTGCCATATTTTCCCTCTTCCACAACATTATTTCATCTTAGACACCAACCCAGATACTTCTTCCCTTCATATATTGGAATCTATATATTTCCAAACCTTATCCTGAGCTCAATAATAATTAATTATCTTGCCCTTTTTACATCTCCCAATTCCAATATTCTTTTTAATATAGTTACAATCTTATTCTTAGGTTACTCTCTGTCCATCTCATAGTTTTAATCAATTCTGGTAGGTGACTTTTTCTACTTCTCTCATAGTATACAGATTTTAAGATAGATGTATAGAATGTCCGTCCTTTTATGGTGTATTTACGACTGTGTATGTATATGAGAATGTATGTCTTGTAAGTTTATATATATATATATATATATATATATATATATATATATATATATATATATATATATATATATATATAATATATATATATATATATATATATATATATATATATATATATATATATATATATATAATATATATATATATATATACTTTTATTCCTACTCAATAATAATAATAAGATTTAAAATGTGACGAACTTCAGTGATTTAGCAGCTATCTTCTACTGTAATTATCAGTTTTCTTTCATGCAAGATTTTGATATCGGTCGTTTTTTATTGATACCTCGATACTTGAAAATATTTTATATTCCGCTTCCACAAAATTTACCGATACTAACCGATATCGGTACTTGATTTCATCCCTAATATGTTTACATTTAACGTTTTAGGGTTCATCTTTGTATAATCATTTGAAAGAGACTGGTTACGAAGACTTTGAAGTTGCCCCCATCCAAAATAGACATTACAACTATGAAAATTTTAACCAGAAAACGAGAGAAAACTCAATAAAGGTATGATGCTTAAATATATATATATATATATATATATATATATATATATATATATATATATATATATATATATATATATATATATATATATATATATATATATATATATATATATATATATATATATATATATATATATATATTATTTTTTTTTTTTTTTTTATTCCTTTTTACTCAATGGTATTTTATTATTATTTGTTTTCAGATGTCTAAAGAATATATTACTAAATTATTTGGAATTAAAAAATTGTGGAGTATGTGTGGTGGACAAAGAGATGTAAGTTGAAGTTTCTAACTTTTCTTCACTTTAATCATAATTAATTAATTTAAGAGTACTTTTTATTTATCATTTCTTTACTCACTCAATAATTTTAGTTTCTTTGAAGACTTGAAAATTAGATATATACTTTAACTGATATATATATATATATATATATATATATATATATATATATATATATATATATATATATATATATATATATATATATATATATATATATATATATATATATATATATATATATATATATATATATATATATATATATATATATATATATATATATATATATATATATATATATATATATATATATATATATATATATATATATATATATATATATATATATATATATATGATATATAAATGGTAACTCAGTTGTCGGTGGTTCGATTTCTGGCGTGCAGAAAAATTTTTTACAATAATAATAATAATAGTGTATGAAATTAGAATTTACAAAAGCTTGTATTTACAGTGTAGATTAATGATTGGTATAAATGCTATATTTATGATGAATAATAAAAAACAAAGATTAACTTGAAAGCTAAAGAGACAGAGGATGACTAGCATAGAATCATTAGAAAGTTCATGATAATTAGAAATAAATTAATAATGAAATGAGAAAATTGTGAACATTAGGAAATTATAAAGAAGGATCAAGAAAAGGAAAAGTGAAATATGTTGAGGAACAAATGGAAAGAAAAAAATGTTGAAACACTTGGACATAAATCAACCTTAAGAGTGGAAGATTAAAAATCTGAGGATTTAACTACTTTGAGAAGAATATTAAGAAGGTTTTCGTGAGTTTTTACAACGTTGATTTTATATAATTTTAAAGGTAAAAGTCATTGCTAAACAGACGTAATTTGAAACATATTTTGTGTAATATATTGGAATTGAATGGAGTAGGGGAGAAGCTGTTGGAAGGAATCAGCCGTAACCCTATGTCCTAGAAGTGTCGGGCATTGTATAAGTAAATATTTTGGAATTTCGGAATATCTTTTTCATAGCAGATTCTGTAATCGTAAAGGGTCGAAGATGGTAGCAAAAATAGGTTCTTTATTATCATTTACTTTCTAGAAATATTTCCTTAATATTTCAATTAGTGGTTTATATCCATTTTGGCAGATAAAAAAAAAATCTTTATCATCGTACTTTGCCGTCATGAAAATTTTGTCAACTTTTTTTCTGTTTACATCATAGATTAAAAAAATATTTTGCTCACCAGTTTGTTTAATGGATTAAATTACCATATATTCCTATACGCTCTCAAACTATTGTGTTTTTTTGGTAACTTCATGCTCGAAAACAACTTCAAAAATTCCTTTATGACCACAATAAATAAACTTAGTTTGTGCTTTTTGTTTGCAATTGAATTGTTACACTGCGTACTTTAAATATTTTTTAAAAATTTTCTTTTCTTTATATATTGCAAACTTTATTTTTCATATTTTTTTTATTTATAAGTTAAAAGTACTATTAATTATATTATAATAAAATGTAAAATATACAGTTTACTTTAAGTTGGCAAACTTTTTAAGTTTTTTTTTTTATTCGATATTTATTCTAATTAATTTTATCTTCTTAGCCCATTTTTTTATAACCTGGAATTAAAGTATTTACTCATAATACGAGTAGTTTTATTATTGTAATAGTAACCAAACCATACTATTATTATTATTATTATTATGGATTCCTCAATTTGCTGTTTGAATTGCCCTATTTCGATCTTTCATATTTTCGTGGTTTGCAAGGCTCTATGAGCCCTGAAATGCATTCAGTTCCTCTCCAACATCGCCTTGCGCGCATGCCTTGTTCGAATATCCTCACATTAGTAGTGATAGTATTTTTTGCTTTCCTAAGATAACTCCCATCATAAGATCTAATAACCCTATCAGAACAGATATGTCGTTTAGTCTACGGGCTTTCCCTATTGTTGGTATATTGACAAAGTATAGTCGCATTTCCTGTGAGCAGTTGTATTTCCTGTACATGTACTCAAAAAAAAAAAAAAAAAAAATTTTTTAATTTAAAATTTTTTTTTTTTTTTTTTTTTTTTTACTATTAAACTCTATTAACGCCGATTCTCGAAACACACCGTTGCATTATATATTAATTTTATCCAAAAATTTCTATTATTAATTTCATATGTAGGTTTATATTACGTCTTTTTTTTTTGTAAATATTATTATTATTATTATTATTATTATTATTATTATTATTATTATTATTAAGATTGGGAAAGAAGTGCTTCATCCTTTTTAGTTTGAAATTAATCAAGGCCAAATTCCTTGAAGAAGAGGACTTGATTGTTTTGGAAAATCTTTCGCCATCCATTCAAGAACTAAGTTCTCAGTTACAGGAAAACGTTGAGGCTCTCGATAAAGATTTTTGCTCTCCAGTCATATCATGGAATAATCTCAGTTGTTATGAAATTTTTTATCTCTCGTAAGATATTTTTACTTGCCAAAAATTTGGTTTTGCAGAACTTTTAAATTTTGTGAGTGAATCTGTTAAAATTATTGTTAATATTATTATTTTTATTCTCAACTCATAATTGGAAACGAATTGTTGAAATAATTTTTTTGATGGATAAGTTTGTAAATTTGATTTTAAGTTTTTTTTTTTCTTTTCACAATTATATTTTTTCTTTTAGGTTGGTTTTATTTGTAGTCGTTACGCTGTCCTTTCTGGATGCATCTGCTTCATCGGCTCTGTGTTTCTTATTTATTGTTTTTGCTATAGTTATAATCATTAGGTAAGTAAGAAAATAATTTTGGTTATATTAAGATTTAGCTTTGATAAGATCGATGCAAGTATTTTTGTTTGAGTGTTTGAGCGTGTGTAGGTTTAGCGTACAATATTAGTATTATTTTCTTTAAGTAGTTGCCAAAAATTTGTGTAAGTATAAGTGTAAAACCTGGTGAGGATTATGGGCCGACCTGAGCCCAGGCCCCAGCCATTTTTACTGACAGGCCCCACTATAATTAATCAGGGAAAACCGGTGTTTACTTGTTAGGGTTAAAATTGCAAATTATACTTATTAATGATGGATTAAATCAAACAAAATATAAAGAAAATTTTAAGATTTTTCTTGTTCTTCCAATATTTTCTTTTTCTTTTGACCTCTCCTGCTAGTGAATGGTCATCTTTGTTTTGATTTTAGATGCCCCCATAAAAATTTGGTTGAAAATTTTTTACTTCGGGCACCCGGTGGTCCTCTTATAATTTCTTGGTTGTAGATGTTACATTTAGCTATTTCGAGTCAATCCTGAAACATTGTAAAATTCTCCCACACTGCTGAAGCTGATCTTTTAGCCATAGTGACTGAAAGTATAAACAAAATAATAATTTTGAAATAATGTAGCTAAATGATACAAGTTTAATACACAGCAATAAAATAGCAATGATATGTATAAATACAGGTTATATTGATAATTTTATATACCTGTATTACATTTTTTCAAACTTTAACTGAGGGTCTTACCTAATAAACTGTTGAATCATTATTGTGATTCAGAAAAAAAAAATTATAAATTTTTTGTTGTTTTTCGAACTTTTATTATACAAAACCAGAAATGTTTTCGGAGAAAATACATATAATCATTAAATTTAAGTGAATGTTGACTATTCTACTTCTTCCTTATAATTAAATCTAATTTCTTAAATTAAAATTTCAGTGCTTTTGACCCCTTTACAAATTATAGGCATCCCCGGGCTGGGCCAAATTTGAGAGACGCTGGAAAAATTCCAACCTTGGTCGGTCCCTAGTGAAGGTGATCATAAAACTTGAAGTAGTATATATATATATAATACAGAGTTTCACTAATAAAAACACATATAACTTTGTAATTTTTTAGTTTAAATTAAAATATATCTCTCGATTTTTTCCTCAGAAAAAGGGATTCTTTTTTAGTGCTTGTTGACTATCTTTTGATAATTGAGATCACTGAAGCTCTAACGTTGTTCTCAATTTTATCATCCCTTTAGAAAGTTTAAAAACATAATAGGAGAAGAACATCATTGAAAATGCAGTGCAGGTCATTTGCAAAGGCAGTCATTTTTTTTTTTTTTTTTTTTGTAAGGAAAAGTGCAAAATTGTGTAACTCTTGTCACATGACTATTAGCTAAAAGTCGACTTTAAAACAGTTTGCCTTACATTTTGTTATATATATATATATATATATATATATATATATATATATATTATATATATATATATATATATTATATAATATATATATATATATATATATATATATATATATATATATATATATATATATATATATATATATAATATATATATATATATATATATATATATATATATATATATATATATAATATATATATATAATATATTTAGGGTTTATCTTATCAATATAAACAAAAGCTGTGTTAAGAAGTTAGATGAATTATTGGGTGTAACTCAGAATGCCAATCGGGTGTCTGGAAAATGTTTGCATTACCTTTTCGAAATGGACATCTTTAAACGTGGATTAGGCCAGTAAGTAGGTATCAGCTCTTATATATATATATATATATATATATATAATATATATATATATATATATATATATATATATATATATATATATATATATATATATATATATATATATATATATATATATATATATATATATATATATATATATTAAAATTTTAGGAATTTAAAGAAAGAACTAATTTTAAAAAAGATGGTTTATTTGCAGAATTTATTGGAGATTAATTTTTTAAATTAGTCGAAATAAGTCGAGGGTAATCTCTCCAAAATTTGCAGAAAATATCAATTTGATCTTCAAAAGAGCATCTCTGTAAATGTATACAAAGAACAAATTTTAGTTTTAAACAGGAACAAGAACAACTTCCACAAGCAAGAACACTGACAGAAACTTATAGAGCCAAATTGACTGTTTCGTTTTGAGAAACATTTTAGTTTCTCATGAGGAGATGAACAAATTGAATGCGCGTTCCTCTCAGAGAAGTTTAGTCCTTGCTCCCTCGACTGCTGTAGCACCAAGATTTAACTATTGAAAGAAAAATAATATTAAGGAGTTAAATTATCAAGTTATTTAGACTTCGAAATGTATTAAATCCAATCTTTTGAAATTAAACTGAGCAATCACAGGTAAATTAACTTGTAGTTTGAAAGCTTGTAGCAAACTTAAGTTTGAAATCATAAAGATAACTTTTCTTTTGCTATGAAATCAAAATGAGAATTTTTTCTTTTTTTTTAAGACAGCAAATTAAGAACTTTTCGGCAAGGTTGCGAAGTGAGAACTTTCCAATATGGAAAAGATTTGAGAACTCTGCGATATGACAGCTTTTAAGAGAACTGATTTATAAAAAATAGCAACCTCCCATTTTACTTTTAGTGCTAGCTATTTTTATTGATTTAGCTAATTTATTTTATTTTTAACTATTTATATATATATATATATATATATATATATATATATATATATATATATATATATATATATATATATATATATATATATATATATATATATATATATATATATATTATATATTATTATTATTATTATTATTATTATTATTATCCAGTAACTAAACAACCCTCAAAATATCTAAATATTTTTCTTGCAGAAAAAACATCAGTAATGTAGAAAATAGTTTTGAAGAAAGTTTGTGTTACGGATTTTCGCATCTACAAACTTCACTTTTCTCTTACTTTAAATCATTACGAAGAGAAGTACTAATTTCCAGTAGCAAAGTTTCAGACTTTGGTAATATACATATTCTTTTCAATAGGAGATACGAAACGTTCGACAGTTCAACATGCAATGAAAACACCTTCGTAAAAGCCAAGGTATAATAAGTTTTAAATATTTATTTATTTTTTTTAAAATAGGAAGAAAACTTTTGCCTCATTCATAATTTTTGTTGTTGTTATATTTAAAATTTGGTATGTAATTTGTATTTTATAAATCAAATAGTGATTTGGAATTAGGTAATATTGATGTAAATTAGTGGTATACGAATTTGGTTAATAGAAACAGTGTGAAGTTTGGAGGAGTAAATCATTATGCAGACAGAATATATCGATCAGTCATAGGTGATATGAGTATCGTATATTGTTCTGTTGAAGCACTCAGTCTGTTGAAAAAAAAAAAAATTCCCCACATTTCAGTAAATGAGAAATAGATATTTACCATAAGAGGCATGTTCTGATAAAAATAAAAATATAATTCAGAAAACTGTAGGTAATGTAAAAGCAGTTCTAAAAGAAGAATGTGTTGAAATAGCAGATAGTTGAAACGTGAATGCACGCATCAAGGAAAGCAAATGAGATAATTTGAATGAATGGCATTAAGACCTAGTTATTATAAGATTGAAATGTAGTAAAGAGAGTAATTTATTTTGCTAATATAAGAGTACAACTGTTTAGAAGGTAAGGTGAGTGATATTATTTGCTCTTGGCTAACAGAAGTATGAAAATAATCTATCTGAGAAACGAAAATTATTAATATTATAATGTATTTTGTATGCTTGTATCTTACTTTAGGAACGTTTTCTCTTGTTGGTATGTTTTAGTAGAGTGGTGAGATTAGTAGTATACGAATTACAAGAAGGGATACAAGAATAATTTGAGGAAATACAGTTTTTGTATATATAAATGTGGATAAAATGGGTTAGAAACTGTGTTAGTGAATTAAAAAGTGTCGTTTGTTAGTTCTTAAAAATAATCTTCAAAATGGAAATATAAGTTTAATTAACTATTTAAATTTTTATGTAGATTATTTATTTATATAGAAAAATAAAGTTTTCTTAACACTTTTGCAATAATTTTTGTGTTGAACCCAGATTACTTTAACTTTTTTTAAACTTTTTTTCTCATTTAGTAATAACTATTAAAAACTTTTAAAATACATTTTTTGAAAGATTTTTTTAAAGAAAATTAAAGCTTTGAAAGCGAATAGTATCAGATGTTTGTCAAACTAGCAATATTATTAAAATATAAATTAGGAAGTGAATTTGACCAAAAAAAATATTAAGACGATTGTAAACACAAAATCAGAACGTCATATTTTTAAAATGTCTGTGACATAAAACATCCTTGAAATTCAAAACTGTGTTTCTCAGACTGGATTTAACTCGGAGAATTTTGTTTGTTGGTGAAGCTACATATAATATGTAAATATTGGAAGTTAATTTCCAGAGGAAAATGAGATATCAATGTTATCCTTTTAACATTTGGCTTTTATGAAAAGCCCACTATTCAGGTAACATTTTACATACCACATTTAGAGAATAAAACCAAAGTTTTGTAGAAAAGAGAGAATAAATGGAATAAACTCGAAAATTTTTCGAATATACCATTATTTCTGGAGTACAGTTCAAAATCACCCAATTTGTCTTATTCAAAAGTACCAGAAGCTGTTCATCCTGCATGGTTACTGCTATTACTTAACATATATTTTAGTCTCAAATGAAAACTATATACAAGATTTGCTTCATTCTCTGCCTTAGAAAGAATTCTTATGTCCTTTGAAATAGTTCATTCTAAACTTAGATATAGGATTTGGGGAACATCTGCAAAATTAATTGATTAATATAACCTTCATTAGAGAAATTTATAATAAGAAATAATTTTCATTACAACTTAAGGCTTATTCCTTTTAAGGGGTAGGGATTGGTGTTCAAGCCAAGAGCAGCTCTAGGAGAAAGGAGAAAATGTAAATTAAGTAATGGAGTAATGAATAAAGAAAGGCCTAACAATTGGTTTGAAGGGATTGGAGGGGGAAAGTTTAAGCTTTGAATGAAGCTAAAAAAAGCCGGATAAGAAAGTAAGGAAAGTTAATAAGCTTTTTATATATTGATCAGTTGTCTTAAGATATTAAAAAATAGCTCCTGATAATGAGAGACAGAAACATAAAAAATATTGAAAATATAGAAATTTAAAGCTGATAAATAAAAGTAGCAGAAAATTTGTAGACTATATCGTTTATTTTAGTTCAGGGACAGGACAGGGAGATAATAGACCACTATATTGTTTCACAAAGAGGAAAAAGTAGAAAAATTGAATTGAATCCTGGGTTGATAACCAACTTTTAAAATTAAGAATTTCTTTAGGTACATAAGGTAATTTTGTATGACTCCAATAAAAAGTTTATATATATATATATATATATATATATATATATATATATATATATATATATATATATATATATATATATATATATATATATATATATATATATATATATATATATATATATATATATATATATATATAATATATATATATATATATATATATATATATATATATATATATATATATATATGGTGTGGATATTTCTATTAGTAGTCTGATACATTGAAATGTTTAATAGAAATGAATTTATTATTTCCTTTCTTGTATTTCAGGCAGAAAAGAGCAAAGTATCATCAGCGATTTCGGCCTTCTGGACAGAGACATTCTTATTATCTGAAATTTTAGAAACATTGAGGCTATTCAACGCAGTCAGCTGGAAAGAACTAGATAACATAAAACAGCAAACTAAACTCTTAGAAAATAATTTGAATCTGTCAAAGAACTTTTGGTTGGAAGAAAAGTCGAAAATCAAACATTTGATCGATTCTCCCAAAAGTTATGAAAAATTGAAAACTGACGTCACAGGAGCCGTTAATACTCTATCTGTTAAGTGTAGATTGTTAGCGTATTATAGTGTACATTTACAAGAAAATTTGGTAAATTATGGTAATTGTGAAAACTTTACCTTTTGATTATGTGAGGGAAACTTGCAAGGAGATTAGAAACCATATACTTTCTTGCAATGCAAGTTTAGAGGACGTTTTGGAAAGAACTGATAACTTGTATTCTGCTCAATTTGGTTGTCCTATTGAAGAAAAAGTTGAACCTGACGACTCGAAAGAGTTTAATGATATCAAGTCCGAAGGTGTTTCCTTGACAAACACACACATCCGTCTAAATGACCTTGAGCCTCATGTAATACAAGATGAAGTATTTGAAGCAGTTATTGAGGACAGTCAGTCCCGATTTTTATCATTTGATGGAGATGAAGAATGGTTACAAAATTTAAAACAAGAGAAACAAATGAAGAAGAAACAGAAAGATCGGTGTAGGAGAGTTCTTCAGGAAATTCAGCCCATTCTCCACAAGCGAAGACAGATGTGGGAAGAGCGAGAAACAAAAGCACTTCAATAGGATGAGAAATATAAAAGACGAGCATGAACCTTCTTTGAACGCAAAGGAAAGTGATTCGGGAGTGAGTTCTCCTCTGGAAATACCAAATGTTTGTTTTGGGAAAGAAACAAGCTCTCCTGAACTGATGTCCTTGTATGGGGCGTCCATCAAATCGGTGAGTTTCAGGTTATATTTATTAGTCTTCAATAAAGGCATATTTCTGAATTTGAAATACACCAATTTTGCGATATATATATATATATATATATATATATATATGTAGAACCTCGGTTTTGAATTTAATCCGATCCAGAAGGCGCTTCCCCATCTGAAATGTCTATAAATTGATACAATTTTTCCCATATTAATGTAAAAAGATATAACTTGTTCCTTGGACATTAGGTAAAAGCACTTTGGGTGTATTTTTCTCATTCCTCCTAGATTTTCTCCTAAATTTTACTAGAAACCTATCTAATGTAATTTGCTTTTGCTTACGTTAAACAATTTTATCGAGGTGTAAGACATAGCATTGTCATTGAAAAAATTAATAACACTCCTTGCTACTGTCTTATCAGGGTGATAACGTTTCCACAAAATTTTTCATTACGTTTCATTGTACACATTAATTAAAATGCCATCTAATCTCCCCTTGTTTTCAATATGTTCACAGCAGATCTACCCACCCCACAAACTCCAGAAATAAAACTAAATATGTCATTGACATATCCATCACTATGCAAAATCTATCCATACCCACAGCTACCACACTTACCCAGTCACATATCTAATAATTGGAATCATGGCTAAACTCCGAATTACACTAGCCAGATTGAAGTCGGATCACCACCCTAACTTGGCTACAAGCATTAATTAAAATACATTATCTCCAATATGGCACAGATGTCTACAGGAACCAGAGACAACGCAGAGCACCTCCTGAGGTGCCCCTCCTTTACACAATAAATAGAACTCTCTATCATTTTTCCTCTCTGAGAGATCTATGGGAATGGGTGGCACCCATCGCAGATTTCCTTTAGCGGTGTGACCCTTCTCGTGAGGAAGGTCCAGCAGGAATATATATATATATATATATATATATATATATATATATATATATATATATATATATATATATATATATATATATATATATATATATATATATATATATATATATATATATATATATATATATATATATATATATATATATATATATATATATATATATATATATATATATATATATATATATATATATATATATATATATATATATACCTCCTTTTTAAACCAGAATTCTTTTTTCAAATTTTTAAGCGTTTTGAGAGACATTATCTTTATTGTATGGCGTTTGTCATTAAAACTTAACTTTTTTCTTTTGTAAACTTTCATGTTATCTCTGCAGGTTACTTTTTTTTTTTTTTTTTTTTAATGCTTGTGAGTGAAAGTAGTAGTAAAAAATAAATTTTAATTAAATCATATATTCTCCTCAGCTGTGTAACTGTAATATGAAAAGAAAATAGCATATATCGGAATATTTTATTGTCTGTTAAACGAAGTGATTTTTTTCTATATACTAATGAATAACAAAACGTTCGTGTGATTTTAGCTTTCAAAATATGTATCTAGTTTGTACTTTTACAATGAAAATTTTCTCTTCATAATATCCTTTCACGTAGCCATTGACTTTTGATCTGTGAAACTCTGTTATAAGTTATTAATTGAAAATAAGTGTCAATTAATAGGATTTTTAGCAACTCGAATTGTGTCTTTATTGTGCTTGTTATTCGCTCCTATCTTTACAGATTAATATCTCATTATTGTATTTTACGGCGCTGTTTAACTACCCTTATTATTTATGTTGGGTCTCATTGAGATCTGATGGACATCGGATACCAATATGAACACATGAGTTTTCTTCATCTTTAAATGTTAGCCTTAAGTAAAGTAGAGAATGGTATAGTTCTAAATTTGTCAATTATTTTTACATCGCTGACATTGCATTTTCATTTTAAACTCTCCAGTTTGTTTGCATGAACGTCAGTTCATCATTAAATGACAAGCTTTAATCCTTACCTACTATACACAGCCTCACTGTACATTGCCCTTATCATTTGTTATGTTATTACATTAAAACTATTTTCAGTTACAGTTGAAGGAAATATTTCACCTTGATTTCTTTTACTTTTCACTTTCCCGTTTAGCTTTTGTTTAATTCCTCCGAACTGCTAATGCTGCTTCTTTTATCACATTCTTTAGAAAACCCAAATGTTGCTTTTCACATGCAGAATATCTTCATTTCACCCCCATAAGAACTGATTGCCTTAATAGAGGTAGTCGAAAATTCGTTAATAAAAACTTCAATGATGTACTTTTTTTTCGTTTTTGTTGGGAAGAGGTTGATATATTTGTTGGATATTATCTCATGTAAATGATGATGGCTGTGAGAAATCCAAGGAAAAAAAAATTATACTAATGTCTTTCAATATCAAAAATATACTTTTACTCTGCAATACAAGCTTTACCACTTACTTTTCTCTTTGTTAACTTAGAGACTATTAAACAGTCGACTAATTTTAAGTGAAATATTGTCGAATTAGACGGCAAATTGATGAAGACTATTCTTGAAATAGTCTTAAACTGCTTGCAAACAGCCACGCATTTTGTTCATAAACTTGCCAGCAGATATTCTCTCTACAGTGTTCTTTAGTAAGAGCATTTTATTTAAATTTTGACAACTAGTTCAAATCTTTTTAAATTTATTATATAATATATATATATATATATATATATATATATATATATATATATATATATATATATATATATATATATATATATATATATATATATATATATATATATATATATATATATATATATATATATATATATATATATATATATATTTATAATTTATTATATAATAATTACGATTTGGCACCGAAATGCCAGAAACGATAAAAGATAAATGTTTTGAGAACAGTAGGAAGGATACAGTCATAACCATTACAATTCAAGTCACAATTGAAGTCTTGAAATCTTGAATTTCAAGCGTTTGAAGTCAAAGGCAATTCCTTTAAGTATCGTTCCTACCTATGATGAAGGATTATACCAAGATTTTTTTAATTTTCATTATAAGGGAAAGAAAATGGAATGAACACCTCCTTTAAATAGAATTATTTCTCTTATGCATTCTGCACACTTCGAGAGATCCATTCCCCCAAAAGCAGTAACCATTCCAAGGGAATTCATATATGAAATGCATTAGTTTCATATCAGTTTTAGGCACCAAAAATTCATAAAATATCTCCTTTGGGAAACTTTGAGATTTAGAACCGGAAACAAAGATAAGAAAGTGAACCGAGCAACTCAGAATAAGAAAGAGTTTAATAATATAGGGCGAAGATCGGAGACTTAAAAACGGTCTATGTTAGGCGCATCTTCAAAACAAGTTGAGATGTTAGTAGTTATTTGCATTTAACCCTTCATGTTTTATATGGACAGAATTGACATAGGAGTTCACCCTTTGTATCTTGAACATTACAGAACAAAGATTATTCTTCAATTTAGTTATCTTTAATTTTTTATTGTGTCTAAGGTTGGAAATAGGAAAAATCATTCTGAACATAGATAGGAGAATGTAAGTACACAAAGTACCAATTAGTACTTGTAAACCATTTTAAGAGCAGCATAACGATATACAAACACGTTAAATTGAACAAAAATTTTTTATATATTTATTTATTTATTTTTCATTCTCCGTATTACTTAGTTTCATGGCAAGGAATTTAATCAAGAACAAAAGAAAGCAAAACTATTAATAAAAATCATCAATTTTCTTAATAAACTAATATTTTAGTACATTATTCATACACTCAATTTCTCTACGAATATTATCAGAATCCCGATCAACTCGAAGAGCTGAACACTGCACAATTGCTTATAATCATCATTCCGTTAATAACATTTATGAACTCTTCAACATCATTATTGATTAAAGATAACCTTAAAATTCGAAATTTAATTGTAATATTACGAGCATCGTTTGTTTCTCTTTAAAAACTCAAAAATTTTGCATCATTTCCTCAGAATTTTTTTTACTGAAGTTCAAAAGAAAATATTTGAAGGAATGACAAAAAGGGAACAGGAAAATTAAAAACATGAATTTTTTTTTTATTTATAAAAATAAAAGAAAAAAAAATAAATACAACTAAAATACAAAATATCTTGATTTTAAAGTATTAGAATCACAGATAACAGGTAACTTTGTCATTATTAAATAATAAATATAACAAGTGAGTATAATTATAATATATTATAATATAATATATATATATATATATATATATATATATATATATATATATATATATATATATATATATATATATATATATGCTGTCCTTTTATAATACTGAAAACTAATATATCATTTGAATTCTTCCAATTTAATCTACTTCTTCAACAATAGGTCCTCTTGAACTCGCTCCAGAAAATCCGCTTTCCATTCCACATGACCCTGGCATACCTCCTGCACCTCCTCCTGCTCCTTGATACATTTTCGTAATAATGGGATTCACGATGCTCTCAAGCTCCTTCTGTTTGTGTTGGAATTCTTCCTTTTCTGCCAACTGATTCTGGTCAAGCCATTTGATGGTTTCATTGCAGGATGTCATGACCTTATTGCGATCAGATTCAGGGATTTTGTCCTTCACTTTATCATCTTCAATAGTAGATTTGATATTGAAGCAGTAGGACTCGAGTGAGTTCTTCGCGTTGATTCTCTCCTTTTGTTGATCATCTTCGGCTTTGTATTTTTCTGCGTCTTGAACCATTTTCTCGATTTCTTCTTTCGACAATCTTCCTTTGTCGTTTGTAATGGTAATTTTGTTTTCTTTTCCGGTCGATTTATCCACTGCAGACACATTGAGAATTCCATTGGCATCAATGTCAAATGTTACTTCTATTTGTGGAACTCCTCGAGGAGCTGGGAGGAATACCGGTGAGCTCGAACTTGCCAAGTAAGTTGTTATCCTTTGTCATAGCGCGTTCGCCTTCATATACTTGAATAAGAACACCTGGTTGATTATCTGCGTATGTGGAGAACACTTGTGTTTGTTTGGTAGGAATAGTAGTGTTCCTCTTGATGAGCGAGGTCATTACTCCTCCAGCAGTTTCAATGCCTAAAGAAAGAGGAGCAACATCGAGCAATAACATATCTTGAACATTTTGTGACTGATCTCCAGTTAATATAGCTGCTTGAACAGCTGCACCATATGCCACGGCTTCATCAGGATTGATAGATTTGTTTAATTCTTTACCATTAAAGAAATCCTGAAGTAATTTCTGCACCTTCGGGATTCGAGTAGAACCTCCGACGAGAACGATTTCATGAATTGAAGATTTGTCCATTTTTGCATCCCTCAGAGCTTTTTCAACGGGATCTAATGTACCTCTGAATAGATCAGAACAAAGCTCTTCGAAGCGGGCTCGAGTGATTGATGTGTAGAAATCAATTCCCTTCAAAGAGAGAATCTATTTCAATATTTGCTTGTGAAGAGGAGGACAATGTTCTCTTGGCACGTTCACAGGCAGTTCTTAATCGTCGTAGAGATCTTTTATTGCTAGAGATATCTTTCTTGTGTTTCCTTTTGAATTCTTGAACGAAATGGTTTACCATTCGGTTGTCGAAGTCTTCTCCACCCAAGTGGGTGTCTCCTGCAGTAGATTTCACTTCGAATACACCATCTTCGATCGATAAAATCGATACATCGAATGTTCCTCCACCCAAATCGAAAATTAAGACGTTTCTTTCTCCTCCTACTTTCTTGTCTAAGCCGTATGCAATGGCGGCTGCCGTTGGTTCGTTAATTATTCTAAGGACATTGAGTCCGGCAATCATTCCTGCATCCTTTGTAGCTTGACGTTGTGAATCATTGAAGTATGCAGGAACAGTGATAACAGCGTCCTTCACCTTTCCTCCCAGGTAGCTTTCCGCAATCTCCTTCATTTTTGTTAAAACCATTGAGGAAATTTCTTCAGGGGAGAAGGTTTTGTCTTCATTTTTGTACGAGACTTTTATCTTTGGTTTTCCCCCATCACTGATGACTGTGAAAGGCCAGTGTTTTCTATCCGAAGTCACTGTAGGGTCATCGAATTTCCTTCCGATAAGCCTCTTGGCATCGAAGACTGTGTTGACGGGGTTCATGGCCACCTGGTTCTTCGCTGCATCACCAATGAGTCTTTCTGTGTCTGTGAAAGCAACGTATGAAGGAGTCGTTCTGTTTCCTTGATCATTGGCGATGATTTCAACCTTTCCGTGCTGGAAGACTCCAACGCAAGAATAAGTAGTTCCCAAATCAATTCCAATGGCTTTCATTTTCTGAAATTAAGAGACAAGACAGAATTACTTTTCATGTTTATATTTTAAAAAATAAAAAAAATAATTCATTATATTAAACAAAAATTATAACGCATTAATTTTGATTCTAATTCGAAAAAAAAGTAAGATTTTGTAGGTAATAATTTTTTAAATGACAGTTTCTGTAAAATATAATAAAAAAAAAATCAAAAATATATATATATATATATATATATATATATATATATATATATATATATATATATATATATATATATATATATATATATATATATATAT
>SEYY01000462.1:0-5000 GCA_009176605.1 Armadillidium nasatum | reverse complement strand
TCTACTATTGAAGATGATAAAGTGAAGGACAAAATCCCTGAATCTGATCGCAATAAGGTCATGACATCCTGCAATGAAACCATCAAATGGCTTGAACAGAATCAGTTGGCAGAAAAGGAAGAATTCCAACACAAACAGAAGGAGCTTGAGGGCATCGTGAATCCTATTATTACGAAAATGTATCAAGGAGCAGGAGGCGGTGCAGGAGGTATGCCAGGGTCATGTGGAATGGAAAGCGGATTTTCTGGAGCGAGTTCAAGAGGACCTACTGTAGAAGAAGTCGATTAGATCATTCATATATCCTGAATACTTATTTATTAGTTTATGTTGTTGTAAAACATTTTTTGTTTCTGTGATATATATATATATATATATATATATATATATATATATATATATATATATATATATATATATATATATATATATATATATATATATATATATATATATATATATATATATATATTTATATTTATATTTTTTTTAATAAAATAAACAAATGAAAAATAACTTTTTTACATTTCCTTTTACATAAGGTACTAAAGTATATAAACTGTTTCTTTAATGTCAGAGAAATTTTGTTCTGCCAAGTGTAAAAGATTTGAAATTTTCTTAATAAATCGGAATAAATTGATGGTAATTTATTAGTAAAACACATCTCAAAGCCTGGTCAATCATTGGTCTTACCTACAAATAATATTAAATTACTGGGAATTCGGATAGCTCGACTTAATTTCGGACATCGCCATGAAACAAAATATATTTTTACATAAATCCGAATTAAGAAACATGGAATGAAATACAAAATGATAATTTAAAATTAAAATAAAAATATAGTTAAAATATTTCAAATCTGCTGTGAATATATAATACTGGAATTACTTTTTTAGAAAAAAAAAAAAAGTTTTTTTTTTAAACTATACCAGATAAATTTATATAAAAAAATAGCAAAATCATATAAATAAAAACATTATTCTAAAATAATTGGTTACTAAGGGGCCTCAAAAGTTGAAAATAAATAATTGTGTTTGAAGGGATTATAAATTTTAATAAAAGTTATATGAAACAATGAAATTATGTTTCACCATTCCTATTGGAAGTTTTGAATTCACAATTTTTATATTAAAATGTCTAATTATTAATTACTATAACATCTTTATATATATATATATATATATATATATATATATATATATATATATATATATATATATATATATATATATATATATATATATATATATATATATATATATATATATATATATATATATATATATATATATATATATATATATATATATAATATATAGTAGTAAGGTTGCGCTTTCGGCAGATGCCAGATTTAAAAATCTGGCAACCTAAGCCAAACGGGTTTTTGATTTGCCATGCAAATCATTCCGCTCAAATTAACCTCACGCTCTTTCCTGACACCATTTTGGTTTGATATGATTTCTGGAGATGCCTCAGAACACCAAACTATATAGATGATTTCTAATTAGACATAAAAATAAATATTTCTCTGTATAATTCTTTGTAGGAAGAGAATAGCTTAAAAATGATTGACTGCGTTCTGAGATCAAATGTCCGAAAAGACATTTTGATTCTTTTTTTGCAATGTTCCAAATATCTGATCTCGAAACTTGTATTTAAGAGCATATATCGAAACAGTGGTCAGTAATTTTTTAGCTATACTCTTCCTTCTTTTAGAGTTCCTGAAAACTTGGTCTACTTTTATCAAAAAAAAAAAAAAAAAAAAAAAAAAAAAAGTTTTTTTTTTGATCAAAAAGTGTGAAGGTGTGTGTGTGTGTGTGTTTTTTTTTTTTTTTTTTTTTTCTTCAAAAAAAAAAAAAAAAAAAAAATTTTTTTTCCGAAAAAAAAAAACAAAAAACAAACCTCAGCATTTTTTATTCAGCTTTTTTTTCATCGAAGTAGATAAACTTTCAGGAACTGTAAAGGAAGGTTATAGCTAAAAATTATTGACCATATGTTAATAGTGAGGTCAAACATTCGAAACCAATATTAAAAAAAATAAAAATGAAAACCATTTTGGATATGTCATATATTTAAAAAAATTCTTTTTAAAGGATATATAAAAAATCTGTTCAATATTATTTTTAGCTATACCCTTCCTCTAGAGTTCCTGAAACTTTGGGTTGGATGGGTCAAAGGACAAAAAAGGTTACATCAGAAAGAGTGAAGGGGTGGGATTCTCCGGAATCATAAAAGATACAGAAATTGATCAAGAAGTGAAAATGAGTATCTCGCCCAATAATGTAACGAAACCTTTATTTTTATACTTCATATGGTAAAAATTTTATATAAAAATGAAAATCGACAAAAATGGCAAAAAAAAACTGTACCTTTATCAACGAAATTATCATTCATGATGATTTCAGTTCACTACGTTAACTTGCCTATCATTTCTTTATCCATAACAACTTTAAGCAATTGATGCATCGTAATACCTCTTTCCTCCAATCGTCTTGTAGATCACCTTATCATGTTAAGCCTTTCTTGACCTCCAACCTTAGTTGTATAATGTTAAACTTTCCTCCTTTGGGTTCCTCCAAATTTATTTATTCTGTTTTACCCCTTCAAGTCTTCCAAAAAGAGACTTCTGCACTCGTGAATGAGGCGTTTTTCGTTCACTGCTGCGGTAAACTAGGCAAGTAGTGCCTCTTCGACTTTCCTTTTAATGGTTTTTGATTCGGCTAAAAATCGGGACGGACTCCTTCTTAATCTTGCTTTCATTTATGGCTCTCTAATGCTTTATCACTTTTCATTCTTACTTCTAATGATTTTACCATTCATTACTCTTTTGGCTTCGAAAAACATCCCACACGATCACAGTCAGTTGATACTATGGTGTAGTCTTGGGGCATATAGGATCTGATCTTTCCCATATTTTTTACAGTTAATTTCAGTATTATATGTTTCTATCCATAATAATCTTTCACACAATTATATCATCTTTGAAAACACATAGCTCTGACTTACCTTCGTTCTTTAAATTTTTTTGTATTTCCTTCTCTAGTGATCTTTCTTAATAAGAGCGTGTCGTTTTTCGTACAAAACAAACTACTAAGAAATTAAGTTGATCTGCGGAGCTTTCAGATCTCTTTCACGCCACCCCAGTGGCTTGACCTGTGCTGAGTGTCTTTCATCTTTGTATGATGTAAGCATTGCATATCTGAGTTGGTTCGACTAACAGAGTTCTCCATTAAATGGTAGAGTCTACGGCTTTTCGCTTTAACAACTCTCCTTTCTCTCACTTGTCCTTCATTCTTTTTCAATTGTCGAATTGTTCTTTCACTCCCTTATCTATTGCTACGCTACAAAAATTGTCCTAACGAATCGTTGGGACAATTGGCAAATATGATACAACAATTTTTTTCCGTTATTTTTTTATTAGAAAAATAAATCGGTAAAGCGACATTCTTATAATTAAGATGTCTTTTTCTTTGTATTGAAAATCTTATTGACATTTTTGCCAATTGTCCCAACGATACGTTAGGACAATTTTTGCAATGCATTATATCAGATACTATTCTTCTGAAATCTTTAAATATCACACTTTCTTCCTCTAAGGAGCACTCGTGCAATTTGTGAATCTATGCTCATTCTTTCAAGAACTCCACAGATAAAGACATTTTGACCTACTTTCAAACTCCCTAACTCAGAACATGTCAACAATTGATCTAGATCTGTTTTAACATATTTCAACTCTGATGGATGCTATGGATGCTACTCTTATGGATGGACTCTGATGGATGTTACTCTACATTATTATTACACACACATTATATATATATATATATATATATATATATATATATATATATATATATATATATATATATATATATATATATATATATATATATATATATATATATATTATATATATATATATATATATATATATATATATATATGTAGAGAGAGAGAGAGAGAGAGAGAAAGAGAGAGAGAGGTAATGCTTATTTTGATTTTTAAGTACTTTTAAGGGATGTATAAAGAGGGTGATTTTTAATATAAAGGAGAAATGCGATTGTTGTTTTCAAAAACAAGTCATATGGTTTATTAGTTAAGGACATTCTAACAAAAAAAAAAAAAAAAAAAAAAAAAAAAAAAACATTTTTGCTATCTAATTTAAACAAAAGTTGGATAAAATACTATTATCCGTCCCGATTTACCCTCTAAAATAAATCGGGACACGGCTTAAAAAATCAGGACTCTCCCGATAAAATCGGGAGGGATGGTCGGTCACCTCATCCCAAGTCCATCATTTTCTATATTCAGAACATTCTCGAAGGATTTCAGAAGTGGTGCGACAATTTTGCAGGTAGTTATATTCTAGTTTAGGTTCTAGAACATTCGATAGTTTTGCTATGATTGGCTGAGCAAGCATCAGTTACTCTAACAATATTATTATTATTATTATTATTATTATTATTATTATTATTATTATTATTATTATTATTATTATTATTATTATTATATTATTATTATTATTAACGTTAATACGCAAAATATGGATGAAAAAAAGCAATACAGATACTCTTGATATAAAAATGGAACTTAATATTATTTGATTAATAATAATATAATAATAATAATAATAATAATAATAATAATAATAATAATAATAATAATAATAATAATAATAATAATAATAATAATAATAATAATAATAATAATAATAATAATAATAATAATAATAATAATAATAATAATAATAATAATAATAATAATAATAATTTAATTTAGTTAATAAAAAAACAATAAATAATTTTTTATATTTTTTTTTTTTTTTTTTTTTTTTGTATGCATATTATGTTACTGCTAAAGTAACAGCATCTTTAGTTATGGTATTCATAGTATTAATTATACCAGTAACAATAAGTAAGAGTAACCTTATTAATGAAATCATTTACTTTTAAAATAATAAAAACATATTATTTTTTATTATTATTATTATTATTATTATTATT
>SEYY01000461.1:56281-58781 GCA_009176605.1 Armadillidium nasatum | reverse complement strand
ATGCTTGACATATCCTAGGCATTTGACCGAGTATAACATGTGTCGTGCCTCTTCAAGCTCCACTTCTTTGGTCTTCCTTATTCTCTTTGCACACTTATATCTAATATCCTTTCAAATGGCTTCGTATTGCCAGTTATTGTTGGGGTAATATCTTCCTTCCTTGTTAACATGCAGTGGTGTTTCTCAGAATTCTGCTTTATTTCCAACTATGTTCCTACTTTTCATTAAGGATCTTCTCAGTTGCTCTTCTATAATTCTATTCATTCATATGCCCATGACTTGCTTGAGTTTCAATTCCTCTGCTCACTTCAAGTCTGTTCTCACTTTTGAATCTATAGAGTTGAATGTCGTTTTAAGTTTTAATCTTTCCGATTCTATTCTTGCCGATCTAGAGGGATTTTCACAGTGAGGTCGTCTCATCCTTGCGAAATTTAATTCGGTAATTCTTTAAAAATCTAACATCTACATTTTTCCTTCTCAAAGAAAACTTTTGACTAGCGTATCTCCTTCGAGCATTTTCCCTTCTCTCCAGTTGGCAGTACTTGTTTTTTTATTTTTATTTACAAAACATCCTTGACTTTAACATAAACAAAAATAATGCCTTGGAAACCTTATATCAAAAGGGTTGCTATGGTAACCTCTAAGAAGTTGGGAGTTCTGTTTAGACTGCAAGATTGTTATCCCTCTTATAAGCTACTCCAACTATACAAGTCTCTGTCTTGTACGGAGTACTTTTTTCATATCCAGAGTGGCTCAAGTTTTACCCGTCTTTCAAATAGGGTCAAATCAAAGAAAGGTCAAAAGGCATATAAACTATTCCTTACATTTCAATTGACTTGACCTTCTATCTCTGCAACTAGATGTTGGCGCTTTGTCTCTTTTCTATAGGCACTACAGTGGCAAGTGCTCGAGAGAACTGATCACTCGTATATCACCACTCCTACTGCTATCTCGTTGCACATGGGATGCAATGCCTGCACATCCATGAATTTTATCTGGACATTGTCCACACCCTACTTGGTTTTATGTGGCACTTTCTTCTTTCCATTCACCTATGCTATGGGGAATTATCTTCTATATTTTGTTTCCTTCCGAATTTAGTATCACATTTCTAAGCAAACATTTGTGTTCACCTGTGAATTTTGCGTTAGGTATTGACTGTGTGTTTTTTTTTTTTTTTTTTTTTTTTTTTTTTTTTTTTTTTGACTTATCTATTTCTATTTTGAACTTCCTGCTTGAAGTGTTCTTCCCATGAGAGGTAGTGAAGACTGCTCATATATATATATATATATATATATATATATATATATATATATATATATATATATATATATATATATATATATATATATATATATATATATATATATATATATATGTATATATATATATATATAATATATATATATATATATATAT
Organism: Armadillidium nasatum; assembly: GCA_009176605.1. Lineage (NCBI taxonomy): Eukaryota > Metazoa > Arthropoda > Malacostraca > Isopoda > Armadillidiidae > Armadillidium > Armadillidium nasatum. The sequence goes on along the minus strand of SEYY01000461.1, from coordinate 57,362 downwards.
ATATATATATATATAGGTGAATTGAATTTATTCTTATCAACTCACAATCTGAACTCTCTTGTGCAGGGATTGCCGGCATTTTTCTGCTTGTTGACACTCTAAGACCTAACTTTACGTATGTGGACCCTCTTGTGGACCCCATGTGAACCCCCTAGTCCTAATTTTACGTATGTGGACCCCTATATACTCATATGTAGTATTTCTAAATTAAATATTTATTTGCTAAATAACATATTTTCCTTGAGGATGACTCAAAGCTTTTGTGGTACATGTAGACCCCGGTAGGGAAACGTTGTTGTAGTGGCAAAGTCACACTATTGGGGCTAGCCCGTGAGCTTCATCTTTCCACAGTCTCATCCTTTCAACATCCTGCTCACTGTCTTCAGAATTTAACGTCACGCTCTTTCGTACAAGTTTTTTAAGGATAAATTTAGAATATTTTTCCTATTTTGATCAATGTAAGATTTTAATTTAGGACGGACTCTGAAACCAAATATCTTATGTCTTTAATATAGTTTCAGACGTCAGAAATATAAAAGTAAATATATATATATAATATATATATATATATATATATATATATATATATATATATATATATATATATATATATATATATATATATATATATATATATATATATATATATATATCGTTCTTGGTAAAATACAGAGCAATACTTGGAGTGATTCAAAGAAAAAGAAGAGAGAGAGAGAGAGAGAGAGAGAGAGAGAGAGAGAGAGAGAGAGAGAGAGAGAAGAGAGAGAGAGAGAGAGAGAGAGAGAGAGAGAGAGAGAGAGAGAGAGAGGTAATATATTTTTCCCCTTTGGATAACTTGAGGGTCTAATTAGGACAAACTCCTTATTATGGTCCTATTTTTATTTCTCTCTCTTGGCTTTTTATTTTCTCAGTCGCACACACACACACACACACACACACACACACACACACACACACACACACACACAACATACATATATATATATATATATATATATATATATATATATATATATATATATATATATATATATATATATATATATTATATATATATATATATATATATATATATATATAT
>SEYY01000461.1:28781-33781 GCA_009176605.1 Armadillidium nasatum | reverse complement strand
ATAAAAATCATAAAAACCACTTTATTAACTTACAACAGTAAATTTTTAAGTTCTTAAAATTTTTGGTAACACAGTTTACGTTCCGGCTTGATAACCTTAAGCCCTCTTCAGAACTGAAATTATAGCGTAGGAAGTTGATAGATAAAAACGGTGACTGTACGATAATCAAAGTTTTAAACTAATGGAAATGACTTATTAGTGGTTCTTCTATTTTGATTTATTGTATATATATATATATATATATATATATATATATATATATATATATATATATATATATATATATATATATATATATATATATATATATATATATATATATATATATAATATATATTAATAAACTCTAGAATATATATATATATATATATATATAATATATATATAAATATATATATAATATATATTTATATAATATATAATATATATATAATAATTATATAATATATATATATATATGTATATGAGTATGAGGGTGTATGTGTATCACTAACATTTTAAACTAATGGAAATGACTTATTAGTGGTTCTTCTATTTTGATTTATTGTATTGTTATGTGAAGAAAAGAAACAAACAATGTCATTATAGATCATGTCATTATAGATCATGTCATTTCAGATCCTCTTTACCTTGATAATAAAATAGATTTCATTTTTCATATTTTTATGACCCGAGAGTACGACTATAACATTATTAATCATATTTTTCAACATACTAAAAAGAAAATGTATTCCCCTACTCCTCCATCCGATTTCTTAATAGAAAAAAAATGTAGCATTAAAACCCTACTCAGATGGTTTTCTATCACTAACATTTTTGCTTAAATCTACCTTCAACATGCAAATAATTTTTCATTTTCCAACTACATTAAATAGCCTCCTTGTTAAAAACAGTAATTCCATAACCGATTCATCAGGAGGTGTCTACAGTGTCCTTTGAGGTTCCTGTAACTTGTCCTACATTAGTGAAACCAATAAAAACTTTAAATTTCAAATTTTCCCAATTTCTTTTAACGAAGTATAAAATGGTAATAACAGTAATTCCATCAGCAAACACACACACACACACACACACACACACACACACACACACACACACACAGACACATACACACACACAAAAAAAATTCAATTGGAGTGATTTTTCAATAATGATTTTTTCATCTAACAATAAATTACTCAACCAACTCATTGAATCCATTTTCTTTTCTGCCACCACCAAATATTTCAACACTTCAGAAGACTTCTTTTCTTTATATAGCAATACAAAAAAAAATCAAACTAGAAGAACCATTAATAAGTCATTTCCATCTTTTTAAAACTTTGATTATCGAACAGTCACCTTTTTTTATCTATCAACTTTCTACGCTATAATGTCAGTTCTGAAGAGGGTTTAAGGTTATGAAGCCGAAACGTAAACGGTTATCAAAAATTACTTAATGTAATTTTTGCAAAGTGGTTTATTTGAATTATATATAAACGGTATATGAACAAGTGAATATTCCTTTGTACTGAATCAATATATATATATATATATATATATATATATATATATATATATATATATAATATATATATAATATATATATATATATATATATATATATATATATATATATATATATATATATATATATATATATATATATATATATATATATAATATATATATATATATATTATATATATATATATATATATATATATATATATATATATATATATATATATATATATATATATATATATATATATATATATATATATATATATATATATATATTATAATATATATATTATATATATATAATATATATTATATATATATATATATATATATGGGCTTCATAGCTTTATTACTATTTCAGGAATATTATTACCTCTACGGGCTTAAGTCCTCCATACAAAAGCGAGGCATCCCCTATCAACGCATCCAATGATGAGGATCTACTTCTGGCAGCGACCTCTACAGGGTCATTAGGAAGAACTTTACCTCCTACAGTTTGTTCCTCCACACCACCGTCAGTATCGGATTCTCCACCTTCAGGTTTAGTCGTGTCTTCCTCTGCAATAACAAATAACTACAACATTCCACCTCCTCCTTCTGCGGCAGTTTCAACCACTTCTACAATCCCTTCTTCTTCCACCTTGTCAGCAGACTCTATTTGGATTTCAGCAAACTTACCGCACCCGGGCGATTTGGGTAAGAAAACGTAAAATTATTATTATTATTATTATTATTATTATTATTATTATTATTATTATTAATTATTATTATTATTATTATTATTATTATTATTATTATTATTATTATTATTATTATTATTATTATTATTATTATTATTATTATTATATTATTATTATATATTATAATTATAATTATATTATAATTATTTATATTATATTATATTATTATTAATTATTATTATTATATTATTATTATTAAATTATATTATTATTATTATTATATATATTATTATTATTATTATTTATTTTATATATATTATTATTATTATTATTATTATTATTTATTATTATTATTAATTATTATTATTATTATTATATTATTATAATTTATTATTATTTTGATAATAGTATTATATTATTCCAACAAAAACCCATGTTTCCACCTCACCACCCCCACCCCCTTCGGATAAGAAGGAACAACTTTTCCCTTTTTTATTTATTACCAAAAGAGGACGCTCTTTTAAACTAATATGCTAATTCTTATATGATATATCTTCCTGTTTGTATTCAGCGCGGATATATATATATAATAATATGATTATATATATATATATATATATATATATATATATATATATATATATATATATATATATATATATATATAATATATATAGGGACCGACCGGGAGCTGAAATTTTGCCGGGGCCGGGGCCGGGGTTGCTTAAAATTTTTAAAGTGGTCAAAAGCACTGAAATTTCAAGTTAAGAAAACTGGATATAATTTTAACTCAGATTTATTTAATTATAAGGAAGGAGTAAAATAGCAAACATTCACTTAAATTAATGATTATATGCATTTTCTCCGAATAAATTTCAGGAAATTTCAGATTTTGTATATTAAAAATTTTTGATCTTTTTTTCTGATTCACAATAGCAATTCAAAAGGTTTACTTATGTAAGACACTAAGTTAAAGTTTTAAAAAATGTAAGTTATAAAATTATCAATATAACTTGTATTTATACATATCATTGCTATTTTATTGCTGTATATCAAATTCGTATTAATATAGCTACATTATTTTAAAATTATTTTGTTTACACTTTGTCACTATGGCTAAAAGATCAGCTTCAGCAATATGGGAGTACTTTACAATGTTTCAGGATAGACTCGAAATAGCTAAATGAAACATCTACAGTCAGAAATTAGAAGAGACCTCCAGTGCCCAAAGTAAAAAATTTTCAACCAAATCTTTTGGAATATCTAATCAAAAAACAAAAAATGAACATTCACTTGTAGAAAAGGAGAGTCAAAAGAAAAGAAAAAAAAAAAAAAACTGGAAAACAAGATGAAAAATCTTAATTTTCAACTAGTCCTTTAACTCAGTGTTGGAAGGACTCATTGGTCCAACCGATTCCGAAGAAAGATAGCCACCCTGATTCTTCTAACTCTCACTTGTATTCTGTCTAAGATGTTTGAAGTCCTTCTCAACTCTTATTTCTTAGATCAAATGGAATCCAATTCCCTTTTTTATGATCATCAGTACGGTTTTCGACGTTCAAGGTCTACTGGTGATATACTTTCCAATCTCACAGATTTATGGTCTTCTGCCCTTAGGGACCATGGGGAGATTTGTGTCGTGGTGCTTGATATATCATAGGCATTTGACAGGGTATGGCATGAGTCACTACTTTCCAATTAAGCTACCCTCCTTTGAGCTTTCCTTCTCTTTGCTTACTTATGTCTAGCTTTCTTTCTAATAGTTCCATTTCGGCTGTTGTTGATGGAGCGACTTCTTGTTCCTCCCCTGTCAATTGCGGTGTTCCTCAGGGTTCTGTCTTTCTCCTACTCTATTCCTACTTTTCATTCATGATCTTCTCAGTTTCTCATCTAACTTTATCCATTCATATGCCGATGACTCGCCCCTCCATTCTTCTACTCATTTCAATTCTACTCCCTCTTTTGCATCTAGAATTGCCTCTCGTCTAATTTTCCATTCTTGCTGATCTGGATAGAATTTCCCGGTGGGGTCGTTTCAACCTTGTGAAATTAAACTCTTTAAAAACTCAACTTCTTGAAATCTCCTTCTCAAAGACACCTTCTAATTTTTCTATTTCTTTCGATGGTTCTCCCATCTCTCCTGTCAACAGTATAAACATTCTTGACCTTCACATAAACAAAAAAATGTCTTGGAAACTTCACATAACAATGGTTACTAGGACTGTCTCAAAGAAGCTGGGAGTTCTCTTTAGACTGCGAGAATTTTTTTTTTCTTCGCAGTTACTCCAACTATACAAGGGCCTCATCTGCCCTTGTATTTAGTACTGATCTCATATCTGGGGTAGCTCAGGTTTCACCCGTCATTTGGATAGGGTTGAGTCAAAGGCTAAAAGACTTATAAATTGTTCCATTCTTTCTAATTCACTTGACCCTTTAACTTTGTGACTTAACGTTGATGCCTTGTATCTTTCTATAGGTAGTACAGCTCCATACGCTTGATGAAACTGTCCACTCGTATACCTCCGACTTTACGATGGCCTCGTAGCAAAAGGGGTGCATTGTCTGCATATAAATTTTGTGTGGATATACTCAATTCCAGGCTTGTCCCTGTGATATCTCATTCTTTCCAGCCACCTCAGTTTTGTGGAATTCTCTAAAATCTTCTGTAGTTCCTGAACTTAATCTCAATTACTTTAAAGCCCACGTTTGTGCTCACCTACGAAACTTGCGTTAGGTGACTAGTAGGGTTTTTCTTATTCTCTTATTAACCTAACACTCCCTCCTTGATATATATATATATATATATATATATAA
>SEYY01000461.1:12500-15000 GCA_009176605.1 Armadillidium nasatum | reverse complement strand
TAAAAATAATCACATTTTGCTGTTACTAGTAATACTGTTACCAAGATTACTACCACCAATACCACTCATACTAACACTAATAATACTTAATAATGATGATAATAATAATAATAATAATATTTCATTGTACCTAATATACCCAAAGTAAGTCTATGTAAATATGAGTTTTAATCCTTATTTTTATGGCAGGATTTAAGTTAATATTTATGCACTATTTCTTTGACTCTTTGGTCATACTGATAGAGGCAAGGTTATGATAATAATAATGATAATGATAATGATAATGATAATAATGATAATAATAATAATAATAATAATAATAATAATAATAATAATAATAATAATAATAATAATAATGATAATAATAATAATAATAATAATAATAATAATAATAATAATAATAATAATAATTTGAATATTCCTTGATTAGTAAACCTTCCTCCAAGTCAAATTCAATTTGATTGTAATTATTATTTAAGTAAAATAATAATAATAATAATAATAATAATAATAATAATAATAATAATAATAATAATAATAATAATAATAATATAATTAGTAATAATATATAATTAATAATAATTAAAAATAATTAGTAATTCCATTACCCAAAATCAGAACTATTAATCACTCTTAATGAAGACAAATAAATTATTTATGACGACGTTTCGAGCCGTCATGACTTGACGAGATATTTTTTTTTCTAAATATTTTTTTTTTTTTAATATTTTAATATTTTTATTTAATTTTTCTTAATTAATTTTTTAAGCTTTAATGAAGCTCCTGAGATTGAGGTGGTCAAATTTTTGCAACTAATCATTATTATTATTATTTTTATTATTATTATTATTATTATTATTATTATTATTATTATTATTATTATTATTATTATTATTATTATTATTATTATTATTATTATTATTATTATTATTATTATTATTATTATTATTAATTCTATCTTTACCGATAGTATTGGTAATAGTGTCAGCAGCACTAGTAGTAGTAGTTTGAGATGCTAATAATCAAATTGCCTAAGAACTTCTCTTCGTTGCTAATTAGATGTCTTTTGAAATGAATGAAGGGAAATGGAGCGATTTGCGTTTGAATTATCTGGGATTTAGTAACTAAATAATTAATGAACATAAATAAAAATGTGATAGGATAGATCTCTGAGAAACACCACAATTAATAGATTTAAAGGATGAACAGTGGCAGTCTAAGATAACTGCTCTAATACGACTGGAAAGGAAATCAGATAAGGTTATGAAGAAAGTATGGATACCGAAAGTGAGAAATCTATAAGACAGAGCTTTGGGCCAAGCTCTTCCGAAATAATTTGATTACGTAGAGCTGCACGACAAAAGATTTGATTAATTATATGAAGAGTAAAAGGGCAAGGAAGGTTGGGGGGAACTTCTACATCCAATCCTAGATCTGAGCACTACCCATGAACGGTGGTAAAAAAAAAATTTACGAGAAGAAAGAAAATCCTAAGAATTAAAAAAAATTTTTTTTAAAAGAAATTTCCAAATCTTCTAATTTGAAATAAATCGATAATTCTAAAAATACGTTAGAACAACTGCATCACAGCTTAAAAAGAATAATATACTAAACCAAATCGTCAAAAATGAAAAACATTAAAAACTTTGAACAAAGAGATTATAGCCTTTACCAATGAATAATACAACTGTTGATAAATGAGAGGAAAAAGCAAAGCTACAGTTAACCTATTTAGGTGTCAAAAAGCGAGAGAGGAAGAGGAACCAGAAAGATTGTAACGGTTTTTTTTTTCCTTGTAAAACTGACAAATTTTTCCCGATTGCCGGACGAAAATGAGTGATACTTTCGTGAGTTTAAATTGGTGTGTGTGTGCGCGCGCGCGCGCGCGCGCGTGTGTGTGTGTTGCTGTTCGTTCATCTGGCAACTGCAACTTAAATTTCAATTTTTTTTTTAGTACTTACAGATATTCCTTGAACTACTCTTCTACTTCTGAAGTATTCTAAGGGATTATTATTATTATTATTATTAGTATTATTATTATTATTATTATTATTTATTATTATTATTATCATTGTTAATTGTTATTGTTATTATTTTTATTATTTATTATTATTATTATCATTATTATTATCATTATCATTATCATTATTATTTTTTTAATATCTACCATCAAATTCAAATTTATTTCTTACATAAAAAAAAAAACATTTTTTGGAATCGGGTTACGATAAGCAGAGAATTTTAATCTCGACTTCATTTGTCCTAATTAGATTTAACTTTTCAGATAGCGGTGGATATCAATCTTTAGACAGCCCCTCGTCACCACTTAAGGATTCCGGTTAGTAACTACTCTCTCTGTCTTTGTCTGTCTGTCTCTCTCTCTCGTTTTCTCTCTCTCTCGTTCTCTTCTCTCTCTCTCTCTCTCGTCTCTCTCTCTCTCTCTCTTCTCTCTCTCTCTCTCGTTCTCTCTCTCTCTCGTCTCTCTCTCTCTCTCTCTCTC
>SEYY01000461.1:0-5000 GCA_009176605.1 Armadillidium nasatum | reverse complement strand
TTCAAACCCTCAGTTCTTTCTTGTTTCTACTAGACATAATCTACCAAACAACCATAACATTTTGATCGAAAACGAACAACATTTTAATGTTCTTAATATTCTCTAGGCTCTTCTTTTCCTCCTTATCTTTCTTGTTAAGATTACGTTATCTCTTAAGCTTCTAAGAAGTTGTGTGTTTTGGTGTGTCATTTCTTAACACTATCTAATCAGTTGCTTGCTCTTTATAGGGGTGTCGTGTTCCCCTTGTATAGAATATGCCCCGCACATTAAGTGGGGTTTCACTCACACAGCTGTTCTTAAAAAGCTAGAGTCTAGGTCATTTCTTCTTATGAACTCTTTCATTCTCACTAACTCTGAAGGTCGAATTTTTGCTTCATTCCTTTTAATCTATCGTTATTACAGGAGACACTACTTTACGGGAATCTTCGTCGCATACCTCTTCCATTGAGAAATGCTGGTGCTTCACATCTTTCCAAGCAGCTTTATTTCTACTCAACTCTCTGGCCCAAGACTTACTACTCTGTCCATTCTTACATTTATTCCGTTCTTAATGTCTGAAAATCCATTTCTCTTTATTTATTATCCAATTTTCCCAAAGTTTTAACCTTTACATCAAGTATATCAAGATGGAATTTAATACGGGCCTAGTTCTTGATTTCTTCTCAACTCTGGGAGAATTTCACAAGATTCTTGTCTTCATTAATCAGAGGATACATAATAAAAGAGAGCCGAGTCCCAGCTCGAAATAATAATAATAATAATAATAATAATAATAATAATAATAATAATAATAATAATAATAAATAATAATAATAATAATAATAATAATAATAATAATAATAATAATAATAATAATAAATAATAATAATATAATAATAATAATAATAATAATAATGATAATGATAATAATAAATAATATATAATAATAATAATAATAAATATATTATATAATGATAATAATTAATTATAATTAACTAATAAATTATAATGTATATATGATAATTATTAAAAAAAAAAAAAAAAAAAAAAAAATTATTATATTATTATTATTATTATTTTTATTATTATCATTATTATTATTATTATTATTATTATTATTATTAATACAATTATTATGATCAGAATCATAAATTCTTTATTCAGGGAGTGTACATTATAATTTTACAATATTAATTAGGTCCTATACTACTAACTTTATTTTTTTTTTTTTTTTTTTTTTTTTTTTTTTAAAAGTTTCACATCTCACGGGCATTGCCTATTCGAGGAGAGGAACTTTCTAGGTAGTATATACCTAGGATCCCGAAGTGGGATCGAACCGGCGCCCTCAAGCACGTGAGTCATATATATATATATATATATATATATATATATATATATATATATATATATAATATATATATATATATATAGTATATATATATTATATATATATATATATATATATATATATATATAGGGACTTCTAAAGGGAGACACATTGGTTTCCATTGAACCCCAAAATTTTGTACTTAGATAAATTTTTGAATTTTATTAGTAGTAATTAAATACTAAAATGATGCATTTTAGGTATTTTGTGTACTATTAAAAATAGTTAATTAAAATACAAATATCTTATAAAATTAATAATAATTAAAATAGTATTAACAATACTAATTCTAACAAAAGTACTTCAACCTTGCTATGTATTTTCAGAAACGCTGGTAATTATATTAATGATATCTAATAACGACAACAATAATAAAAACCGTAATAATAAAAATAACAATAATAATCAATAATAATAATGGTAATAACAATTGTATTAAAAATTAGTTGTTGAATTAATAATTATAATAGTATTAATGGTAATATCAATAATAATTATAATATTTTAATATATTTAATATTTAAATAATATATAATATAATAATATTTAAATAATAGTGATAATAATTTATTATTATTATTATTTTGTCACTATATATTTATTCACTTAGCCATAAATACTTTTAAGCTATTAAGCATTATGTTTATATCACTGAATATAACATTCGATATGTCAAACTGTACAGTTATTTCGCCAGTTTATTTGTGGAAAAGAATTTGTTAGCTTAAGACGCAGTTGTTTTATTCTTTATAAGAGAAAAATGTTTCGAATTATCCAGGCTTTGTATAGAATGTTTTTCCCAAGGAAGATTCAATTCTCTGATTATTTGATAAAATATCTAAAAATAAATAAATAAATAAATAAAACTTGTATAAAGTATTTTAAAAATTTTCGAATATATTTTTCCCATTGCATTTTGAAAAATAATTTTCGAGGTAAAATTTTGAAGTTTTCATTTTTCGAATGATAATTTTTTGAAACCTTGAAAAAATAATTTTTTAAATTTTCTGAATTTTTTTTAGAATTGTATCATATATATATATATATATATAGTATATATATATATATTATATATATGATAATATATATTAGTCCATAATATAATATATATATATATTTCAATTATATTATATTAATATTATCAGAAAACGTTTCAAAGAATATTTTAAAAAATATAAATTTTTTTTTAATATTTTTTTTTTTTTTTTTTTTTAGAAAATAGAGGTATTTATGTATTTAAAAAAAATAAGAAAATTACTTTTATTGTGTACAAATATATATATATATATATTAATATATATATATATATATTAATATATATATATATATTATATATTATATATATATATATATATATATATATTATATATTTATATAATATATTATATATATATATAATTATATATTATATATATATATATATATATATATATATATATTTATATATATTAATATATATATATATTATATATTATTATATTATATAAACCAAAGCTGGATTTCTAACCCGATGTTTAACTATTAAAACCTAAGATTATTTAGTATTTTTAATGCAATATGTATGCACTTGTGTGTGTATTGTATTAATTTTGGTATGTACGTATGTATATATGTTTGTATGTATATATGTATATATATTAATACATGTATGTTTGTATATGTGTGTATTTATGTATGTATATTTGTATGTATGGATACATGAATGCATGCATATTTGTATATGTGCGTATTTATGTATGTATGTGCTCATGGAAGTTAAACGTACACGTGCATCATTCAATTAAATTAATATAAATTTGAGAATAGAAAAACAGATTTTTGCTGACACCAGCAATGACCTCCTTCGAACTCGTGTTTTTTGCCGTTTCAATTTAAGTATGTTGTATTATTTCTTTTAATACAATGTTTTTCTTTGTTGCTGTGCTCTTATATATCACACGCAACCTTCCCAATATTATATATATATATATATATATATATATATATTATATATATATATATATACATCATATATATATATATATATATATAATATATTATATATGCAAGGATTATTCTGTACAAAAAGTATCCGAACCTTCTGACTTGCACGTCAATGGGTAAAGATGTGCATGTTGCAAGAACAGGAACACATAGAAAGGATTTTCAAGCCCATGCGTGCTTTGTCACGTCTTCGTAACTCCTTCCGCTAGAGAAAACCCGGTGCAACACGAGTTCGTAACATTCTCAATTTCGTTACAATGACCGAATGCTCGGAACAGAGTTAATGCACCAAATATTTTGTGACCCTATGGTAACACCAAACGGAAACCATCCGTAGCATGCACCAGTCGATGTTGTAATCGGTAATATGAAATTTAAAATGTAGTACAACTGTTTCAAAAATGCCAGCGTTTCCATGCAGAGTGAACAAAACAAAAATCTCACCGTGCTGACGTAGTAGAGGACATGATAATGTGCACAAAAATGATTTTAAGTTCTTGAAAACTGTGGTCATTGGAGACGAGAAGTAGGTTTACAGATACGATATGGAAAAAAATAGGATAATCGTCTCAATGTAAGCACTAAAAGTACAACAGGTTAGAAGCAAGGTGAAGGTGATGGTGGTTGTATTTTCGACTATCAAGGCATTGTGCATCATGAATTCCGCACTGGAATGCCAGACCATCAACACAGTCTATCACCGAGAAGTATTATGTCTTCTTCGTGACACAGTCCGAATCAAGAGACAAGAAGTGAGAGCAACAAGAAACTGTAGCTGCATCATGACAAAGCTTCAGTTCATTCAACTCACACGATCCTGACATGTTTCCTTTTTATTCTAATTCTTCTCGAAGATGAAGATGAACATAAAAGGATCCCGTTTTGAGGACCTAAAGGAGATCATGCTAAATACGACGGCACAACTGTGAACCACATTACAGGAGGACTTTCAATGCTGGTTCCAGAGATGGAGTGACCGTTGGAATGAATGAATTAATTCACAAAACACTTACTTTGAAGGTACTGAAATCAACAAGATAAAGATCCTTGTTTGTCCGGCCAAAATTATTTTTTGTACAAACACACACACACCCACACACACACACACACACACACCACACACACACAACATATATATTATATATATATATTAATTAATATATATATATTATCATATATAAATAAATATATATATATATTCTATATAAAAATAGTCTGTGAGAGGTTATAGCAGACTTAAAATCTGAAAATATATCTATATATATACTATATATATAATATATATATATATATATATATATACTATAATATAATATATAAATATATAAATATAATATAATAATAATAATAACATAAAAAAACAGTAATAATTGGAATTTCAATATGACTCTGTTTATGATTTATTGCTTTTTAGAACTATCAGTAAGTTATGTTTCTATTAGTTAGTCACATTTTGCGTAGAGCTAACATTATTAGATCCTGTTTCTTATAATAGATGATTATATCTTTGTTGCTGTGTAGCTTTCTTAGTTTCTCTCTCTCTTTTTCTCTCTTTCTCTTTTTCTCTCTCTCTCACTCTCACTCTGTCTCACTCTGTCTCACTCTCTCTTTCTCTCACTCACTCACTCTCACTCACTCACTCTCACTCACT
>SEYY01000460.1:92478-105695 GCA_009176605.1 Armadillidium nasatum | reverse complement strand
CAAATTTTCTTAAAATAATTCCATGTATTTTTTATTTGTAACTTGAATAAAATAATAAATTTCGAGTTTGATTTTATGTCCATTATTTTCTTTCTCAGATTTCCAAAAGACTTCAAAATGGAGCGAAAGTTTTTGCAGTTCATAAAATTAATGAAGAATTTAAATACGGAGAAGTTTCTTTCTTTGAAAATCAATTATTCTTCTATTCCTTGAGCTTGTCAAAAGTTCCTAAAGACTCTTCTCTTATATGGGTGAGTTCAATTTACCATCCCCACCCCCACCTTTTTTTTTTTTATATATAACTAGGGGTCCATCAGTGTCAGAATTGATTCCTCTGGTTGAAGTCTGGGAGAATTGTTGAATCTTTGTATAATTTTTTTTTTTTTTTTAAACCTTTTTTTTTTATTTTTATATATTATATATATATATATATATATATATATATATATATATATATATATATATATATATATATATATATATATATATAATATATATATATATATATATAAATTATATTATACTTGCATATTTTATTACGATATCTTATGCTAAAATATTTACTTCAGGTTTTATTTGAATAAAAAAATTTTACAAAACTGCTTATATTATATATATATATATATATATATATATATATATATATATATAATATATATATATATATATATATATATATATATATATATATATATATATATATATATATATATATATATATATATATATATATATATATATATTTTATATATATATATATGTCTCCTCCGGTGGGCAAAGGCCAGAGGCCTACCAAATTCCACCGGAGTTGGGAAAGGTATATTATCATGGTCGAATGGAGGCCGACGTGTCCAGATACACGGCGTTTGAAAGTATGCAAGTCAAAGGAAGTTGGGAAAATAGATGAAGGGAGTGTGTTCCAGACTTTACCAGTAGAGTATATGTAAGACTGAGCATAGCGGTTAAGTCTGGGTTCGGAGAGTTGGACAGAGAAAGGATGAGACTGTGTAGAAAGGCGTGTCGCACGAGCTCTTCTCAATGGAGGAGGTATGCAACGAGAGAGTTCAGAAGAGCAGTGTCCATTGTAATAGCGATAGTAAAGAGAGAGTGACGCAACAATTCGACGGGCAGAAAGAGATTGTAGAGAGTTAGTAAGAGCAGGAGAGTTGATGAGACGAAATGCCCTAGACTCCACCTTCTCTAGGAGAGCTGTATGTGTGGAACCACCCCAGATGTGTGAAGCATACTCCATACAGGGGCGAACAACACCCCTATACAGAGAAAGCAACTGGGGTGGTGTGAAGAAATACTGAAGGCGCCTCAGAACACCCAACCTCTTAGAAGCTTGTTTAGAAAGAGAGGTAATGTGATCTTTCCAAGAAAGATCACGAGAAAAGAAACACCAAGAATATTAAGGACAGATGAAGGTTGAGTTGTGTGTTTTCGAAGAAGATATCATAGTTGTGTGGAAGATTGTGTCGAGTAGAGAGATGGAGGAATTGAGTTTTTGAGGCATTGAAAACAACCATGTTTTCTCTGCCCCAATTTGAAATACGAGAAAGATCAGAGGTTAGTTGCTTCCAAGGCTACCCTTCTTGAGTCTATCAACTGCTGTTGGGTGGGACGTTTTTCAAAAATGGAAAAGAGTAAAGAAGGGTAGAGTCATCAGCATAGGAGTGGATAGGAGATGAAGTATAGAGAGAAGGTCATTAATGAAGAGTAGAAAAAGTGTTGGTGATAGGACAGAACCCTGAGGAACACCACTGTTAATAGATTAAAAGGATGAACGGTGGCCGTCTACAACAGCTGCTATAGAACGACCGGAAAGGAAATTAGCGAGAAGATCACAGAGAGAAGGATAGATTCCGAAAGAGGGAAGTTTGGAAATCAAAGCTTTGTGCCAGACTCTATCGAAGGCTTTCGATATGTCCAGCGCGACAGCAAAAGATTCACCGAAATGCCGAATAAGCGGAGGACCAAGAGTCAGAGAGAAGGGAAAGAAGATCACCAGTAGAGCGTTTCTTACGAAAGCCATACTGGCGATCAGAGATAAGATTAGAAGAATTGAGATGTTTCCAAATCTTCCTGTTAAGGATAGATTCGAAAACTTTAGAGAAGAACGGAGGTAAAGAAATAGGACGGTAGTTGGAGGGTTGAGAGGGGTCCCCCTTCTTCGGCACAGGCTGAATGAGCGCACGTTTCCAGCAAGAAGGGAAGGT
This sequence comes from Armadillidium nasatum, assembly GCA_009176605.1. Taxonomy (NCBI): domain Eukaryota; kingdom Metazoa; phylum Arthropoda; class Malacostraca; order Isopoda; family Armadillidiidae; genus Armadillidium; species Armadillidium nasatum. Next base: position 103,476 of record SEYY01000460.1, on the reverse strand, counting down.
TGAAGTAGAGAGACAAAGACGAAATAGTTTACCAAGGCAGGGTGCAAGCTCGGAAGCACAAGTTTTGAGAACCACAGGAGGAATACCATCAGGAACCGTACGCCTTCTTAGTATTAAGCTCAGAGAGAGCAGAAATGACATCTTTAGAAGAAATTACTAATTTTAGGCATAATTGAGTTGGAGGGGGTTGAAGGAGGAGGAACAGCTCCGGAATCGTCTAAGGTTGAATTAGGCAAAAGTTTGAGCGAAGAGTTCAGCTTTAGAAGAAGGCAAAACGGCAGTTGTGCCGTCGGAAGATATTAAAGGAGGGAAAGAGGAAGAAGCAAAGTTAGAGTTGACATTTTTTGCAAAATGCCAGAAAGAACGTGAAGAAGAGGAACCAGAAAGATTATTGCATTTTTTACGGAGAAAGAGTTTTTAGTGTTACGAAGGATAGATTTTGCACGATTCCGGGATGAAATATAAGTAGCGTGAGTTTCTGGAGTTTGAAGACGACGGTAATCCCTGAAGGCAGCGTCCCTGCGGCAGATAGCACGAGAACAAGCAGAGTTAAACCAAGGTTTGTTAGGTTTAGTAGAAGGGAAAGAATATGGAATGTATCCCATGCAGAAGAAAATATGCTCTGCAACTCCGAGGGACCTAAAAATAATATTCCAAGGTAAGCAATATTACGAATAAACTTCCTAAGGGGTTTTTAAATTAAGAATAAAGATAAATAAATAAAGAATAATAATAGAATAATAGTTATGATAACCTTGATCGAGATAGTGATGATTAGTACTGATTTATATAATGCTTTTTGATTTTGAGTGCGAAAGTTTTTAATGATATTTCAGTTTTTAGTTCAGTCGGTAGTTCATTGAACAACGTTGCTGATATATAGGACACAGATTTTCTAGATTTTTCTAGACGGTAAGACGGAGGGTTTATATCCAAGCTATTGCGCAGATGAGAATATCTAATTCTTCGACTTTGGTTGTTATGAAATCTAGAAACTAAAAAATTGCAAGCATTGTTATTTAAGATTTTATGCTGTTGTTTTAGAAGGGATAAGTTCAATAAGTCACGAAACCGCAAGATTTTAAGTTTTTTAAATAACGGGGCTGTATGATCATGGAGGCGGCTAGCGCTTAATAGACGAATGAAACGTTTTTGCATCTTTATAATTGGTTGAATAACAGCATTGCTGGCAATGCCGTATATTGGAAGGCAGTATAATAAGTGTGTGTGTACATGTGCGTAATATATCTTTTTCAATATGTACAAGGGAAGGGATTTGGCTAGTTTGACAAGTATATACATATATTTCGCTAATTTATTAACTAATTGGCTAATATGCTCTTTGAAAGTTAGTTTCTCGTCAAATAGTACACCTAGAATTTTGGCACTAGTGGCCCTTTGTAATTCCTCTCCGTTTAATTTAATATTGAAATCTTGATTTATAGTTTTATTACTGATAATAAGGTAAGACGTTTTTTGAACATTTAATGAAAGTTTATTTGAATTTATCCATGTTAATATTCTATTTAAGGTATGAGATGCTTTTTGTGGGAGCGTATCAGGATTTTTATCGTTTATTAATATCGATATATCGTCGGCGAATGAGACAGAAAAGGTGTCATGTGAATTAAACAAATCATTTATATATAGAGTAAATAATACTGGTCCCAGGATAGAGCCTTGTGGCACACCAGTCATTACTAGCGATAGCTTAGAGTGTGTTTCACCCAATTTCACATACTGAGGCCTGTTAGTTAGGTAGGATCTAAACCACTTGCAATGGGTTTCCAACAATGCCCATCAAATTCATTTTCCTCAATAGAATGTCATGGTCAATTGAATCAAATGCTTTGGTGAAGTCCAATAATAATAGCAGAGATGAGTCTTTTCGTTCGATATTTTCATAAATTTTTTCAGTTAGGCAGACAAGTGCGTCAGATGTTGATCTTCCTTTTCGGAACCCAAACTGATAATCATGGAGAAGGTTATTTGAATTAAGATATTCCAATAGTTGGTTTAATACTAATTTTTCAAATATTTTACTAATAGTGGGCGTGATCGATATCGGTCTATAATTCAGAGGATTTGATCTATCCCCCTTTTTGTGAATCGGCGCAACACGAGAGAGTTTAAGGGCGTGTGGGAATATACCCTTGCGGAGGGAAAGGTTAAAAAGGTCCTTTAATGGGGAAGAAATTAAATCGGCGATGTTTTTGAAAAGGCTATTTGGAATGGTGTGAATATCACATGTTTTGTTTCGTAAGCTCGTAATTACAGTTTTAACTTCGGAGTCCGAAAAGGCCACAAAGGAAAAGCGTGAACCACAATATCCTAAGTATGTTTCGAATGCGGTTTGACTTGGAATTCTGTTGGCGGCGGTTTGTTTACCAATATTTACGAAGTGGTTATTTAGTATTTCGGCAATGTCTTTTTGATCGCTTATTATTTTACCATTTACATTTAATTCTTTTATATTATTGCTACTTTCTGATTTCTTGGTGTTAATTAGGTCGTTGATTAGGCCCCATGTTTTTTTAGAGTCGTCATGAACGTCATTAAATTTATTAATGTAGTATTGCTTCTTTGCTTTTTTAAGGGCAATTTTTAATTGTTTATCAAAGTTACTATATAATTGAAATGGTATAATTCCTTCTTTATAATTCCGGTATAGTTTATGTTTTTGATTTATAGAGTTTTTTATACCAGGTGTCATCCAAGGGTTTTGGACTCTTTTTGGACCCAATTTTTTAATTTTTATAGGAAAGGAGTCATTATAACAGGTGTTTAATGAGTTTAAAAAAATGTTAAATTTTGAATCGATATCCATTTGCTCATTTTGAATGAATGAAAAGTCAATGCTGTTTACTTTATTTACAAAAGCTCTCTTGTTGTTCTCGTTATATATTCTATATTTTACTGTAGTAAGGGTTCGTGTTTTGATAATATTAAATTTCACAAGACAGGGATAATGGTCTGAAATGTCAGTCTTAATTACAAAAGATTTGATATCACAATCTAAATTACCCCATACCTGATCCAATAAAGTGGGGTCTCTACCCTCAATGTTGTTTGGGCGGGTAGGTAGGGTTATGTAGTTGATTAGGCCATTTGATATCATTACGTTGGAAAGTGCATTGTTACCTGAAGCGGAGTTATGATTACACAGATTAATATTGAAATCACCGGCAATTATCAACTTTGTGTTGCGAAATTGTGTTTGGATAACAGACTCAAGAGAATTTATGAATTCTTTTTTTGATGCATTAGGAGGCCTATATATCCCAACGATTGTTATTTTAAAGGAGGCGTTTTCAATGCTCACCGCCAGTATTTCAATGCTGTCATCTATTTTAGAAAATGCTATCGTAGGTTGTTCACAAAAATCTTTTCTTATAAATATAGAGATCCCTCCTCCGCGCTTGTTAGTCCTCACAAGGTGAGTTCCGTTATATCCTGGTAAGGAATAAACGTTTTTATTATGTTCATTTAGGAATGTTTCGCTCAAGACGATGCAGTCAAGGTTAGTGTTTTGATAGCTTAAAAGGTTAAGGAATTCGTCATAATGTTTTTGAAGGCTTCTTAAGTTTTGATGATATAATGAGAAATAATTTGATTCATAAGGGTTATTATTTTTAAGGGAATCTGGATAGATATATTTCGATTTTACAGAGGAATTGGTAATTACGTTTTCGTCCCAACTACTGTCCGTATCCATAGCATTGACGATATCGAAATGGCTATTAATTAAAGTAATCGAGGATGTAATGGTAATAACAATAATACTAATATTAAAAATAATAGTAATAATAGTAATAATTATAATAAGAATGATAATAAAAACAAGAAAGATAACAATCAAATAATAATAATAATAATAATGAGAGTAATAATAATAATAATAATAATAATAATAATAATAATAATAATAATAATAATAATAATAATAATAATAATAATAGTAATAATAATAAGAATAGGGATAATAATAATAATAATAATAATAATATAATAATAATAATAATAATAATAATAATAATAATAATAATAATAATAATAATAATAATAATAATAATAATAATAATAATAATAATAATAACAATAATAATAATAATAGTAATATCACCAATAATAATAAGAATAATGGCAAGTAATAGTAACTTGACGTAAGTATAGTACAAAATCACACAATTAGTTTCAACTAGGGTTAATGCAAATTATAGCACAGATATTAGATGTGCAATTATATAAAGTTGCCCCAAACGTACAGTTAGAGATAACAAGTGCCGTAGTGATAACAATGTAATATTAGCAGGAGTTGTACGAATTGCCAATATTAATAATCATTGTTATTATATTAAGAGTTATAGTAATAGAGTTTATAATTAGTAATGATTAATAACTAATATTAATGATAATTATAACAATAATAATTGTGATGTTATTAGCAAAATACCAATCATAAAGTTTATAAAATAATAATAATAATAATAATAATAATAATAATAATAATAATAATAATAATAATAATAATAATAATAGTAAGAATAATAAAAATAATAATATGAAAATAATAGCAATTGTTAAAGTTATAAAATATTGATAAAAATAAAATAATAATAATAATAATAAATAAATAAATATAATACAATAATAAATAATAATAATAATAATAATAATAATAACAATAATAATAATAATAATAATAATAATAATAATAATAATAATAATAATAATAATAATAATAATAATAATAATAATAATAATAATAAATAATAATAATATTATTAATTAGTATTAATAGTAATTGATATTATACTTAGTTATTAAGTACACATTGTATGGCTCCCACGAGTATCTATGGTTGAGTAACTTCTTGCAATGCGGTCAGATTTAAGTGTGTTGAGTTGAGATAACTATTCAATTCTTCATCGTTTTTTATTTTGATAGGACCATCATTAGGAGATTTCTTAATATGCAAGACACCGTTTTTATAGTAGCAGGAGTGTAGTAGCTGCCTATGATCTCTCCTTATTATGAGGGCTTTTTTCAGTAATTTCCTTTTTCCCGGGGTCAGGAATTCGTTGATGAACACATTTGGTTTTTCTTTGATACAGGTCGATATTAACTCACTCTTCAATCCCTGGTCTTCGATCTTAAATCTAATAGGACGTTTATCATTTGTATTGTTTTCTGTTCTTTTTTTGCCTATCCGATAAACATCGCTTATGGCATTAGGTTGAAGTTTTATTTTTAGCTTTTGCTCTATTGTTTTTGTCACTGTTTTTCTGCAATCCTCGTCCTCTACGCCTTCAGGAAGACCAATTCCACTGATTACTAATATATTTTTAACTTTGTCTTGTTGCAATTGATCCTGGGATTCCTCAAGGGCCTGAACTGATTTTCTGATATCAGTCAGTTGTTCTTCCGCATGGAGGGAATTATTAGTGCTTTCGTATTTATGTAATTTGTCTTTCAGTTCTTTGATCTCTTTGTTTTTCTGTTCTTTAAATTCGTGAAAAGTAGATTCGAAGTGTTGAGAGTTCTTCCCTAAAAGCCGTGTTAAGACTTGCAATTTCCCTCTTTAAACTGTTTATCATTGAAAGTAGTTCTGAATTACCATCCTCGCTTTGACTTGAGGTAAAGGATGAAGAAAAGTTTAGGAGTGCATTTTCTTGGCTTTCAGTGATGCTGTCGTCAAGTAATAATTGCCTCCTGTCCTTATCCCCTTCTTTCTTTTTCTTTCCGCCATTTTTATTGTTGCTGTTTGAGAGGTTATTATTATTTCTGTTATTGTTAGTATGGCTGGTAGTGGCATTTTCTAAGTTTCTCGTTTTAACCATTTCTCATGGGATTTGAAGACTGGAAAATAACAATGATTATATGTTATGTGAGCACTTGTATTTAGTAATTGAATACACTTTTTAATATTTTAAGGGGCTGGTAAGGAACTTAACACATGTGGGACATATGGCACACAGGCGTAAGAATCTGAGAGAGGACCGAGGTAACACGTCCGCTCTCGACACTGGTTGAAATAATTAAGTTGTTTAGGACGAGGTGCCTTTAAGCGTTAAAGACTTTATTTAATTTTAAGAAAGCAATTTAAAAGGCAAACGGATCCTCTCTTAACAGCACAATTGCCATTCAAACATCAGGGCCCTGTTGCATAATTCTTCTAGTATTACTAGTAAAATTTTACAAGTTACAAATTGCAAATTACTAGTTCTAGTATTTTGTGTTGCATAATTCTTCTAATAATACAAGTTACAAATTACTAGTTCTACAAATTACAAATACAAGTTCTAGTATTTTGTGTTGCACAATCGAAATCGGTTTTCTAATAATACTAGTGAAATTTTTACTAGCAAATTTTCGAATTTACAAGTCAGCTGATTCTGCGTTGACGATTTTTACTTGATTTTGTTTAATGTGTTATTTGACTATTTGTAGTTAAGGATTTTAATTTAACGCTAAATATTAAATATTTAATGAATAGGTAGTGATTCTTAATAAATATGCACGAGCAAAAAGTATGTTTCTTTAAAAATTATTTTTATACCTAAAAAGAACTTTAGTACGGACCTACCCAGATGCTTAGGCACTAGGTGCATTTTCATGGCAAATTGGTGCTTAAATAAAGTAAGTAGACCTTCATTATTACTTAAGAAGTTAAATTTTAAGCATTCATATAATTAGAAGGTAGCTTTATAAATATATTTTTACTATAAAATGGTAATTAGGAGTTTTAACAACTACAGCTAGCATAGACCTAGTTTATATTCTGAATCTTGGGACCTTTATATATATATATATATATATATATATATATATATATATATATTATATATATATATATATATATATATATATATATATATATATATATATATATATATATATATATATATATATATATATATATATATATATATATATATATATATATATATATATATATATATATATATATATATATATATATATATATATATATATATATATATATATATATATGAGAATCCGTATATTTTATATTTAATCAATGATTTAGAAAGTATCAAATACGCCCTAAAAAAAAAAAATGGCAACACTCTGTTTGTCACTAGTTACCCGCTGCTTTTGAGCGAGGTTATTGGCTTGCCTCTTGTTATTGAACATGTCGGTGTAAAAATCACGTTGGCAGTTACTTTTAACATATTTTTAACTACATGACTTATTTGAAGCTTAAGAAAATCTTCCAGAACGTAATGTATTAACTAAGTAAACTAATATAGCCTAATTGTAGTTATATATTCTATTAAAAAGCCGTAGGCAGTTCTTATAAAGCTTTGTGAAAGAAGTTGGGGCCTAACTTGAGCTACTCTTCCCTCTTACCTTTTAAATCTTACTATTTGAATTAAATTGACTTTTGATTGCTTGGGTTGGGTTAGTTTATTTACTTGGATTGTATGATTGTTGTGAATCATTGTTTACTCTAGGCCTTGGGTTTTGGATCAGAGAGTTGTAGGTTCTTGCTTAGGTTTATGTTTATGTTTCTACATTGGCTGTAAAGTTACTGTTAAAATTTACTTATGCGCTTAAACTAAAAAGCCACTCATCCAAATATAATTTAATTTGGAAATCAAAGAAACTATAATTTCATTATATAAATTGCAGAACAATTTAAATGGTGAGTTCTTTTGTATAATTTCCTTTATTAATTTTGTAGGCTAAATTCTTAGAATTAAGGTGTATTCTTGGCAAAAGTAGAAACTATCTGCATAAGCGTTTTCAAGGGTTTCACGCCACAGAGAATTCCTATTAATATATATATTAAATGGGATTTTTATTTCATCATTAAATAGAGTACTCTTTCAGTAATAGAGTTGTTAATTTTTGGAATTACTTGCCACAAGAGATTGTTGATTGTGATTCTCTTGTCAAATTTAAAATTGGGCTAGATAGATATATGGATAATTTAGGTATTATATAGAATAACTTGACTAAGCCAAATTGGTATCTATATATGAATTTTAGATCAACCTATGACTAAGTCTAATCGGCAGTTTATTTTTTGTAGTGGGTGATGGTTCATTGAATATTGCATGTATAACTGGGCTTAGTTTTATTTTTTTTATCTTTGCATGAGTAAACTGATAACTAGGGATAGGGCAGACCTAGTCTTTAGTGCATGTATTAGTATTCATAGTTATTATTTGTTTGGACTGGGACAGTCGATAGGCCCTTGTGGCTTCTAACTGTCTCTATTTTTCCTATGTTTTTAAAATTTAGCCATGTAGCCTACTAAAATTTGTTTGAAACACAATACTTACTTAAAAATTCAGTAAAGGTTAGTGTTTGGTATTAGTTTAGTCCATCATAAAAAAATTTTAAAAATTTAAAAAATATATTACTCCAAATGGAGAAGTGATTATTCTTTGACAGTTTTATTTTCACAAACATTTGTCCTTTAACAATTCTTTATTTTTGCATTTTTTTATTGAGAGTTGAGATAGACGGTGTTAGCCAGGTTAGGCCTATTCATTGGCCATATGCAAAGATTTACCCTAGAAAAAAAAATTTTTAAATTAAAAAAAATATATTTAGAATGGAGAGGTAATAGTTCTTTGACTGTCTTTCATTTTTGCAAACATATTTGTTTTTTTTTTTTTTTTTTTTTTTTTTTTTTTTTTTTTTTTTTTTTTTTTTTTTTTTTTTTTTATTTTTTTTTTTTTAAGCGTAACTATAAAAACAAAATGATCTGATTTTTTTTTATGTTTAATCAATGAATGACAAATGATTTTGTAAGAATAATTAAAAAAATTTTTTTTAAACTAATGAAAATTATTTTTTTCAATGTGATATCAAAGATCTTTCAATACGGCAGAAAAGCGTACAATGGCACAATGACTTAATCCTTTAAAGGTTGTCAGTACTTTCATGTTAATGGTTGTCATTTTTTTTTATTTTCCCCCCTGAAAAAAAATGATTATTTTTGGCAATGTATTAAATGATTATATATATTACATGTAAAACATTATTCGTATTAGTTTAAAAAAATTTTTTTTTTTTCCTCTTTCAAAATCATTTGTCATTCGTTGATTAACCATAAAAAAAAAATCATATTTCCTTTTCGTAGTTAAGCTGAGAAGAAGAAAAAAAAACATTTGGGCCCCCTTCACTAAGATATTACCCATTATTTTTTTACATTTTTTTTTTTTAAGTTGAGAGAGAGGATTAGCCAGGATAGGAATATTCATTTACCCTTAAAGTCTAGGTTAGGTTAAGTCAAAATAGTTTGATCTTATATATTGTTAAATTTAACAAACAAGTTCAACTTAACCTTAACTTGAAGGGTAAATCTACACCTATGGCCAGCTAGTAGGCCTAACCTGTTGAATACTGACTCTTTCAATGCCTAAATAAAAATGTTATTACACATGAACATACTGCTGTTATATAATATAATTTTTAATTTACTATTTAACAAATACTGCTGTTATATATATATATATATATATATATATATATATATATATATATATATATATATATATATATATATATATATATATATATATATATATATATATATATATATATATATATATATATATATATATATAGAGAGAGAGAGAGAGAGAGAGAGAGAGAGAGAGAAGAGAAAAAGGGAGAGAGAGATCCTCATTATCCTTGATCCTGTGAGTTGCATAGTGTATAATAACATAAAAAATGAGATAACATTCATTGAGTAAGATTCTTTATTTTTATGCAGATTTGCTGTACCAGTATCATTGGAAGAAGTTGCAGCACCTACTGATCAGATTGAAACTTGAATGTTTTATAAACAGAGCTCTTCCTATTGTTAAATGCACTGCAGAGTATGATTCACTATCAGCATCCTTGATAACTGACATGAAACCTTCACAAGTGTCTTGAATCATTCAGTTTTTGATGAGTTTTTAAAGGTAAATTTATTTAAATTTGTAACCAAGTAGTTATTCTTTTTCAGGTTTCCAAATATATATATATATATATATATATATATATATATATATATATATATATATATATATATATATATATATATATATATATATATATATATATATATATATATATATCATCATCATCATCATTGTTATTTTTGACAACTGACGGACATAAACCTAGTTTAAATGCTTCCAATATTTTTATTTTTGGGTTTATACTTGTCAGTTTATTTCTACAGTTGTATTATGTGTCATTCTAAGCAAATATCTGTATTTTTGCTACTTCTCTTACCTAGATCTAAGCCTTGAAAAAATGTCAATGTACTGTAGGTGGTACTAATTTAAACCTCTCTTTAAAGAAAGTGGAAATTTTGACATGGAGGTTGATATGTAATTTGACCCTAAAATATTTCATAAATATTTTTTTACATGTGTAATGTTAATAATATATATATATATATATATATATATATATATATATATATATATATATATATATATATATATATATATATATATATATATATATATATATATATATATATATATATATATATATATATATATATATATATATATATATATATATATAATATATATATATATATATATATATATATATATATATATATATATATATATATATATATATATATATATATATATATATATATATATATATATATATATCATTAAAATTAACTTCTATAAAACCATAATTAAAAACTAAAAAAAATTTTATACCGTTTTCTGTGGTATATAACTTAACAATTGCACTTATAATTCTTTCTTTTTTCAGAATGTCTTGATGAAACTTGGTGCATAAAATTGTGGCAGATTCATAAGAAAAAATAAATTTATTTTTTTAATTAGTTTTGCTATATGTTAAATTTTTATTAAAATTTGATTTTTTTTATTGTTAGAATTTTTGTAGTTACGAATTGTTAGTTTTTATTTATAGTTTGAATTTAATGTTAGTTAATTAAAGAATTTTTCCATCAAGTACTATTGTAAACCTTTACCAATT